>JAYDZE010560075.1:0-12742 GCA_034509125.1 Monilaria moniliformis | reverse complement strand
GGCCGCGATTAATAATGCTCGGCCCGTCGGGCCGAGATAAAATTTAACCTGCCTACCAAACACCCAAGATTCACTGTGGGGCCCAGTTTTCATTTCCTATCTGGCCTTTACGAGGGGCTACCAAACTGGGCCTAATAGTTTGTTGGGCTGGACCTCTTCACATTACGCATATACGGATATACCCCTCCTACCCAAAACAACCACACACTGTCACAGTGTTCCTCGGGTGTTCCTCCGCCGCCGGTCGCCGCCGACCTACCACTCGAATTTCTTCGACGCCTAACAGCTGCTTTCCAACATCTGCATTCTAGCTATATATCGAAGCGAAATCAGTCGTCAAGGAGGAAAAAAAAACAAAAAAAAAAGAGGGAAAAAATGCCTCCCAAGCAATCGAAAGCGGAAATAGCGAAGAAGCAGAAGGTGGTCGAGGACAAAACTTTCGGATTGAAGAACAAGAACAAATCCAAGAATGTACAGAAGTACGTACAGTCTCTGAAGCAGTCCGGACAGCCCAAACCCGACCCCACCAAACTCCAAGCGCAGGTCAAATAATAGTATTCTAGTTTGTTTTTCCTACTTTCGAGTTATCATGATTGCTCGTATCGGTCCAAGTTATGTGTGCAAATCAGAATTGCTAACAGGCTGATTTTTATTGTTCTTATTTTTTTAATTTTGGAAAAAAAAAAGTACAGAAGAAGAAAGAGGAGGAGAAAGCTAGAGAGAAGGAGCTTGCTGAGTTGTTTAAAGTTGCTGTAAAACAGCCTAAAGTGCCTGTTGGTGAGTTTTTCTATGAGATTTTATCTATTTATGTAGAAAGGTATTATTATTATTTATTAGGAGTGTGTGTTAGGTCAGATGCTCTCTGATTTGTATTGCTAAATCCATATTTAAAATCTTATTTATTATTATGTTTGTGAGAGGCTATGTTGAATTCTTTGGGTCCTCTTATTGGCCTGTGATTTGGTGTTATTGTTTGCTCGGTCATTTGGATACTTGGGAAACCAGATTATACTCTTTATAATGCTGTCTTCAGGCGTTGATCCGAAGTCTATACTGTGCGAGCATTTCAAAGTGGGGCAATGTGCAAAAGGGTTTAAGTGCAAATTCTCCCATGACTTGAATGTGCAGAGGAAAGGAGAGAAGATAGATATCTATAGTGATACACGGGAGGAAGGTATACCTTGGCGCTCTAATCGCCATTCTGAATAACATCATTTCAAGACGAACCACCACCCAAAATGTTAATGCATGTTTTTTTAATGTTTAATCTTTGCACCAAACAAAAAGAACAAGGAACCATGGAGGATTGGGATCAAGAAACATTGGAGAAGGTTGTCGCATCCAAGAGCAATGAATACAACAACAAGAATAAGCCTACTGATATAGTAAGCATTTGTCTGTTAAGTTGGATAATAAATTCTGATCTTTTTGTCTAATTGTGCTACTGATTGACATTGTTCAACTGGAATGTTAGTATGCTTCCTTTTCCTTTATTGGAAATCTTAAATGATGCATAGGATTTGTTAGATGCTAGCATTCAGCTCCTTGTTAGCACAAAGCTATAACTTTTAGAGGAAAAAAAACGAAAAAAAGGGTTGAGTAAAATGATTCTGAATTGTACAGAGTAAAATGTTAATTTTAGTTGCTTCCACATGCAATGTTTGGTAATGACAAGGTTAGAAACTCTTCATTTGTTTGGTGGCACTGCATATGCTTTGTTGGAAGCTTAATGGAGGATCATCATGGCTGTCACCATGTTATAGTGAAACTAGACAAAGGTTATAGGATTCATTGAATTGCTAAAGGAAAATATTAGAATGTCGTTTTGATAGATGTATGTAATTGAAAAAAGTTTTTGTTGTTTTCTTTCACAAAAAGCCTCAGTTTATAACAAATGTAATTCAACATATCTCATTTGCATGAGTAAGGACTGGAGTCAGTTTTCTGTTAGAGATGATTACATAGTGGACAAACATGCTGAGCTCCACTTCTTTTCTACTTCAAAATGATTCATAAACAAAAATTAAGCTATTGTGAGTCTATTTAACTTAGCTCGGTGAGAATGTTTATGTGTAATTGTATTAAGTGGTGTCATGATTTGGAATTTTATGAAAAACTCTCTTTGTAATTAAAACACTTAAGTTTCTTTTCTCACTTTACTGTAGGTATGTAAATACTTTTTGGAGGCAGTGGAGAAGAAACAATATGGTTGGTTTTGGGTTTGCCCAAATGGCAGTAAAGAATGCCATTACCGGCATGCACTTCCACCTGGATATGTTCTAAAATCTCAAATGAAGGCCCTGTTGGAGGAGGAAGCTCAGAAGATAACCATTGAAGAAGAGATAGAAAACCAGGTAAGTTCTGCCTGGAGGAGTAATATGTTCTGAATTCATTAGATTTTCTGTGGATTGATTGTTTTGCCTCTTGAGTTTATCCTCCACACTTCCTCGAGCCCCTAATGTAAATTTATTGTGCTAATAGGTCTTCATACTTATTTTTTTCAGCGTGCAAAAGTATCTACATGTACTCCTATGACTACAGACTTGTTCATGCAATGGAAGAAGAAAAAGGTGGAAGAGAGAGAAGCTGGATTGGCTGCACAAAGGGCAGAGAGAGCCAAGAATGACCGTATGAGGTAATTCCTCTTCAGGGACTTCTCGTATTCATGTTTGGGTAACTTGTCCTCATGTGCCTGCTGGATATAAAAATATTCTTAGTATATGCTTTCTTATTTCCCAGTGGCCGTGAGCTGTTCCTCTTAGATGCAAGCTTGTTTATTGATGATGCTGAGGCCTATGACAAGTACCAAAGAGAAGAGGAACCATACGTAGAGCAGAAGGTAGTATGTTGTCTTTGTCCTACTATTCTTATCTTTTAGTTGGATCTGATTTGTCGCTGAAATGTTGTCTGGTCCTCAAAATGAGTAAGATGTATTTGATGGAAATCGCAAAAGTGATGAGGCAAAGTAAGGCTTAAAAAATGTTAGCATTGTCAAGTGATAATAGTTCTTCTATCAGATATAGTTCCCTCTTAACTATATGATGCTGTTTGTCAAATCAGCATGAAATCTTATAGCTCTTGAGAAGTCTTGCACACCCGTTGAAAGAAATAAACATACTCCAAAACCATTAATAATTTTGGCACTCTAATAAGCTACTGTCTACATGGATCACCTCAGGGTAGTGAAATACTTAATGTTGTCAGTCGTTATCTTTACGTCTTTCTATCAAATGTGTAGCATCCAAAGAGTATCTCGTCTAATATTGGATCGTGAAAAGGTACATACAACATATTGTATATATAGTAGGGATGTCAATTTAGTCCGAAATCCATGAGTTGACCCAATTAAACCGACAATCCGACAGGGTTAGGACTGAAAATTATAACTCCGAAAAATTTCCAACTCGAATGACCTTAAACCGAATAGCCCGCAACCCGATAGAGTTGGCCCGAATATAGCCCGAATCCCATAGGGTCGACCCAAAAATTAGAGAGTTCTATTATTTAATTATCAAACTTTATTACTTTAATTTTTTCAAACTTTTGAAAGTTTATGTAATAAGAATTTTTTTTTAAATATATGTAAAAGTGCATTTTGATTCAATATTCGAAAGTTATATTTATCATTTCATTCTTTTTATATTTTACTATAACATTTAATATAAAATGTATAGATTCAAAATTTTAAAATAATAATCATTTATTTAAAATGTATGTTCTTACTTCTCTAAAAGTTACATATAAGTTTTGAATTGAAATATATTTCATTTATGAATCTATTTCTTTATTAGAAATATATAATTATTAAGATTAATATATTAATTAAGAAAATTATAACTTTTTTTTAACACGATTAGCCCAATAGGCTAGCCTCGTCCGAAACTCGATTATTTAGGGTTAGAGTTGAGAATTTTTAATCCGAAAAAATCACAATCCAAATGATCCATAACCGAATAGCCCGACAACCAGATAGGATTAGGTCGAATTCAAGCATGTTGACCCGATTTGCATCCCTAATATACAAGATCAAGTGTATCATGAATATCTTTCCTACTTTCTGAGCTGATCATAGTGTCGGAAATATTTGCTTTTACATTCTTGTTTTGGTGTGTAATTTCACAGCCGGGAGGATGCTTTTACTCTTATTATTTTGTAGAGCTTCACATATCTTGTTATCCTGTGCATTTTGATAGCAGTCTATGATGTTTTGACTCACTCTTATATTCAGACTGATAACGGTCCTGCCATGGACGGGCCAAGTTCGTCCTCATCAACTTCACGAAAGGAAGAAGATATTTCTAATCATGTTGATGATAACGAGGAGGATGAGGATGATGACGATGATCTCGACATGGATGAGCTGGATGAACTGGAAGCTAGCCTTTCGAGAACAACATTGCTAATCAAAGAACCAGGCGGCAGCGCATGATCATCGAGCTAATGTGAGAAATCTATCGAATTTTTGACTAATTATCTGAATGAATGTATTATTCAATTTCGATGACTGCTGAAGCAATTTTGTGAAATGCGGATTTTTCGTTGTAGACATCAACTAGATTGAGTAAGTTTTGTACTGCGTGGGAAGATTGGAGCATGAAGAATTCCTAAATGTGGTTTCTGTCATTTTGTTATTGATGTCCACTAAATTGCACCCGTTCTATGTCAACTGTGTGCCAAACAATGAAGAATATTACGTTTGTGCATTTTGGCCGCGTCACGGTCGACTAATGACAGGTTTTTATTGATGCTACATCTATAATAATTGATTCTCGCGTTTGATGTTTGCTCTTATAAAAAAGTTGCTGAAATTTTATTGGATATATGTTATATTTTATCTACTATTCATAAGAGTGACTAACTTTTTCTGTAAATAAAGCAAAATGTGCTTGTTATAAAAAAATTTAGGCAAAAACTTATGTAAGCACTCTCTTTTATCATGAGTTATAAACAAAATTTATTATTCTTGTACATAAGAATAACTATATCAAAAGTTATTATTCTTATGATTATAAATAAAAGTGATTGTTACTATAAATAAAAATAATTGTTGTTATGAATAAAATGATACTGTATATCAAATAAAAAATGGTATTTCTAGTGATCAAAAGTAACAGTTGCAGAAATGGTGGTTGTTCTTAATAAAAATTACTATTAAAAAAAAACCGCAGCGGTGGGTCGGGTCAAACCCAGGTTCGAGACAGTTTGACCAGAGCGCACCGCGCACACAGTAGTGCCGCTCAAAGATTTATTGTAATCTTAAACAAGAAAAAAAAATGTTACGTTTTTCAATGTAGTCATTTATTATTATTATTATTATTATGATTATTATTATTATTATTATTATTGTATATTGAGACTTCTTGATGGATTTTATAGGCTTGTAGTGTTAATAAAAACGAAAAAGAAGAAATGATGCAGCATAGTTGGTAAAACGCAACCAATAGGTTAAAGGTTTGAGATACCTTAAATGTATGTGCGCGTGAATGGTAGAATTGTAACTCAGAAACTGAAAAAGAAGGGCGATGAGAATTAGATCCGAAACTTTTCTATTATATATGAATGTTCTTCATTACTTTGAATTTCTTAAATGCAAATAATATGACACTAAATAGAAATACATGAATCACTCTCTCTCTCTCTCTCTGAGAGCTCTATACAACAAAAATAAACAAAAATCGAATATACAACTGAACAAAATATATATTACATAACTCATTAGAATGTAAAACAATAATTATGAGAGCAAAAGAATATTTCGGTTCGTCGGTAGAAATAAACATTTAAACATTTCAGTCGCCATGAAGTACTAAACGCAACTAGGAATAAATTCCAAATCTTGACATGAAATGTGAGTAAAATTTGTCCCCCATACGCCTTTAAGTAGTTCTTCTACATATTTCGCTTCCATTATAAGTTTAACATACTCCACAAATCATTAAATCGTACGAAAAAAATGATTTCACGAGGGGAGCTAAACCAAGGAGGGCCACGTCTGCGGTTAATACCCGAGCGGAAGACACAGCAGCGTTAGAACGAGAGAAAGAAGCAACTCAAGCCAACTTCAAAGTTGTTTGGATTAGGCTGTTTGATTTAATAAAATTATTTATTCACTTATACTCCATTCGTCCAACTATTTGTCTATCCCTTTCCACATATTCAAAGATGTATTTAACGTTATTTTATTCACTTATACTCCCTTCGTCCAACTAATTGCGTTATTTTATACACTTGTGGTTGATACGATAGATTGAAATAAAATAAAAATTTGTAACAATACATAGTTTACGGTTCCATATACTAGAAGCTTAGAAGGTAGCAACATTGACCACTACCGAACTTCTTCAACTTAAGAAAACAAAGTAATGGACCACTTGACCAGGCTCAAATTTGCTAAGCTATAAGTTGGAGCAGTGGGCCACTTTCCAATTTCGAGCCTTATTCGCTTTCTTTGCACCCTTTTGATATTCAAAGCTTAATGTTATAAGGCCACAAATCCTTACAAGTTCAACATTATCCCCCAACACCGCATGGAAAACCGTATAACCCAAATCCTTTCTATTTGACATTAACTTGAAACAACGTACCATCTAAAGCATCTTTTGCTAAGACCAATATAGTTGTATGTAAATCTAGAGCAATAGCAGGATGGACTAAAAAGTCTCCGGGGGTCTATTGTTAAGAATAACAAATTAGTATTCTCATTAATAGAATTTAACCAACCGGGTAACTAGATACTTTGACCCGCACTGAGTGTCAGGCCGCTTGTTGAAGATAAAAGAACATTGAACCCATATAAAATTTTTCCATGAACCGATTGTATTCATGGAGCAAATATGAATTCTACCAAAACACTAACCTAATTCTAAATAGTTTAAAAAAACATGTAGAAAAATCTATACACTGAAATTATGATATATGAGATCATTCATCACACATACCACACCTCAGTAACTGAAAAAACATCCAAAATTTTCATTCCTTGTCCTGAAATATTATTTAATTCTCTCTCTCTGTCCCTAAATTGACATGTCACATAAATAACTTTACGACGCCCAAAAACACATATTGCAACACCCAGAAAGAGTTCGGCCCAGAAACCGATGCCAACAGAAAACCTCCTCTACCCAACTTTGGCAGGCCTTACCCAAAAAAACAACATGTTGTGTGGATCTCCTTGCGCCACGTGTCACGCACCTGACATGCGCTCCTTCAACTTCACAATTAATCGCCTCATATTATATTTTCGGTAGCTGTTTGAGATTACTATCCTAGTCACATAATCCAACCACAAATTGTTCTCTTGAGGTTTTCATTATCCTTTTTTTATATTTATGGAAGATAATATTCATAACACAAATTCTAATGGTACTAAAAATAAATTTATTGACCTTTTGTTTTTAATTCGAGAGACTTCAACCTATCCCCATTTCTTTGTCCATCACTTGCTTAGGTTGCTCATCCAGATTACTTATTACTATGTCCTGTCATGCACTTATAAGATACCACTACGCTTTTTTTGGGGTAAGGAAAATGGTATGCTTCCTTATTCAATGCAAATGTATGGCAAATGGAGAAGACCACTCACAAATCACAATACCAGAAAGTTCATCCAAAAATATACGTACAAGAAAAATGAACAGAAGTAGCTGCCTGCAACCATCCGTATTAAGTTAAGTCGTTAGAAACTGAGAATTGATTTATAATAGTAAATTGATTATAACAGTAAGCCTGTCAACGTTGACTCTAGTGTGAATTGAAAATTGGATCATGGAGATTGGTAATTTGGGGGTAAGTTCGCTTTCAACAAATAGTAGTAGCAGTTTTTTTCCAAGGACCCAAAAGCCCGGCCACATGTGCCGCTCCAGCAAGTTGATTGGCAGAGGCTATCTCAGCCATAATCAACCGCACAAACACGATACAACGCTCAGCCACCGATTCCAGAAACACATAATCCACCGCGCGCAGCTACATGAATTCCAATCCACCACCGTCTCAGCTGTCCGATGCCTTCGCCAAAAAGGTCCGGAAGCCCTACACTATTACCAAGTCCAGGGAAATCTGGACAGAAGAAGAGCACGACAAGTTCCTTGAAGCACTCCAACTGTAACTCTCTATCTCTCATCACACTGGCGCCAGAACACGCGTGGTTGAGATTGATTTTGCTTTCTATTTGATCTATTTCTATGCCAATGCATCTTTGGTGTTAAAGTACTTTAGAAGTTGTGGCATGTGGTTGTAGCGACGGGTGATGAGAGATATGAGTTAATGTCTGAAACGCATGTCGTATTTACCATATATATGTTAACGTTCATGGTTGTCATTTGTTTGTAATTCAGGTTCGACCGTGATTGGAAGAAAATTGAAGATTTTGTTGGCTCAAAGACAGTAATTCAGGTGCCGAATTCATTTCATCTAGGCATTTATTTTTCGACTTTGCTGATTTTCAGTAACGTGTTGCAGTCTCTCTGTATTCTATATTTCTATATCTCTCTGTATAACTTAGTGATATTTCAAAGCAATGATCCTCTATTATATTGGTACTAGTTACAACAAGTGGAACAGATAATAATCTTTCTAAAACTAATTGATAAGATCTGGGGAATTTTGTGGCATCGTCTTGCTGTATGAAATTGAAGCTTTCGATCTCACATATGTAAGAATTTTGGCCTCGATTTGGTGTTTTGAATGATTGGCTCTGAGTACTGAACATGACTTTATCTAAACTAAGAAATCTTACTTATTATTTGCTTTAGTGAAGGACTATTATATGCAGACATAAAAGAATTTAAAAATGTTTGTTGACAGATTCGGAGTCATGCACAGAAGTACTTTCTGAAGGTCCAGAAGAATGGAACAGTGGCTCATGTTCCTCCACCTCGTCCTAAGAGGAAAGCTTCTCATCCATATCCACAGAAGGCACCCAAAAATGGTTGGTTCCTATGTAACAAGAAAAATAATAATACTGAGCCTGAAGTTCGTATTTCTGAATTCCTGAACTTGCTGTTCTCATTACTGTTCTTGGTAGTTTTGGTGCCCCTGCATTCATCAGTGGCTTATCAGTCTTCTTCTGTGAATTCTATAGCACCTGGATATCCGACATGGGAAGAGGCTTCGGTGCTTGTGAACAATGCAGTGCCTGGAATCATGCCATCTGAAAATGAATACAATTATCTTGGAGTTGAAGGTTTGTTTATAATTTATTCATTGTTGATTGTTGTGCGCATATGATTGCCAAAAAAGGAGAAAAAAAAGGAAATAACGATTTACTTATCAAGTGAATTTGCTCTTATTATGACATGTAAACATTACTGATTCAGCTGATATTGGATCAAAGGGTGTTACAACTATTAGTAACTGCAGCATGAATGCCTTTGGAAGTTCGCCAAGAGCAACACCAAGTTCCGAGTCACCAAATCAGGGAAAGCAAGGTTCTTTTGTTCATGGTAAACTTGCAGACCTTGTTTCTAATTCATTCCAGTTACCTGATTTTATGATTGCATTGTGATTTCTCTCTTTCATCCTTTTGGTCTCCAGATTTTTGTTGTTGTCATGGGTTTTGAGTCAAGCAGCCATATTTTTAGTTCTCTTAACTCCTGCTTTACAGTACTAATTCACTTTTAGTTGCTTATTGTCGTTGTGAGAAACTTCTAGTTAGTACTGCTTCCTAGGAGGTTCAGATTACTTTCTTCAATCAAATCAACATCTTAGTATACAATACAAAATGGATAAATGAATGCATCATACAGTATCATAGGACCCGCCTATAGTTTTATCAATATATGGGGTTAATGAATTGTGGTTTATATTTTTCTTTTCAGGTATTCCAGATTTTTCTGAAGTCTATGGCTTCATTGGTAGTGTCTTTGACCCAGATAGTAAAGATCATGTGCAAAAACTCAAGGAGATGGATCCGATAAATTTTGAAACTGTAAGTTCATATTAGCTTGATGTGGGTCATTTCCTTATGAACTAATGATGCAGTTATCTTCTTGAATATGAAGTCAGAGGGTTATGTATTCCTACTTGTGATATATATAATTTCCATATCAAAATGAAGATACTTACAACTGGATATACAACTGAAAATATGCGGTTGAGAAGCGTAATAATGACCATCTCATGACTAAGGACCATCTATACCTATAACAAGAGATGCAACTAATTCTATGCTACAAATAACACAAAGATTAACAATACTGTCTCTGCTGTGGTTCTCCTTTCCCCATTCCCTTCTCATTCAGTAACCTGAAATTTTGGTTGACTATACTTTTTCCAAGTGTATAGATGTGCAGGGTATTCTCCGTGAGATGGATTTGATGTTTAACGTGGACGCATAACCAATTCAATTGAGTCACTAATGATGTAATAACCTTCTTGTATATGTCCTTTCTCAGTAATAAATCTTCTTTTCAATAATTTTACATAGGAAGAGAAGAGAATCAATACTATTATTGTACATATATTACAGTAGCGTCTGAAATAAATTATGGAGATACTGATATGTCCACTTAAAAAAGAAGAGAATCAACTCCGGATGTTCATATCAAATAATACTGTTGACTATGGACGTCATTATTTGGGAAAATATAATTTGTCTGACCAACTTCATGGGCTAAACGTTTGATTTTGTTATATATTTTTGGTAATAAAGCATGTGAAATCTCTGCCTCAGACCAGGCTCAGTTCACATTTCACATAATCAAGGAGATGGTAATTTGTCAAACTATAATGTGGTAGATCACTTCATCATTTTCTTACTCATGCGTGCACACACATGGGGTGAGGTGGGTGGGTGGGTTGGGGGAGAGAGGGCTGGGTTTGTTGTCTGCTCCCAGATGCTTGTAGCCAAGGCTCAGTTTGTGTTCATTACTTGGTATTTTTGATGTGCACCAGCAGATGGAGAATTATTTTGCATCACGTTTATTGAAAAAATGTATGTATAAAAGATTGATTGCTTCACATTGTTTGCAGGTCTTGTTATTGATGAGAAACCTGACCTTAAATTTGTCCCATCCTGAGTTCAAGCCAATTGTAAGTGCTCTGCCTCATCTGGTTGCCCCAACATTTTATGTAGAATTTTCTATCTTGCCAACAGCGAGTGCATAGGTGTGCTTTCTGTTTGAGTCATTGCTGTAAATGCAGTAGAATGAACCATTCATATTCTCAAATTGACCTAGTATGCTGGATTAATTATTTTCATAAAATAGTAAGATGATATTTTTCTAGAAATTCTTGTATTAGTTCAATAGGGCTGGCCATACATATCATAAATCAGTTGTTTCAGGTTTATACTAAGTACTAAAATCAATCATCGGCCTATACCATGAGGTCAACGACCACAACGATCTTGAGTATTACATAAAGAATCAATGTTGCTACTCCAGAAAATTCTTGATTATTTGGTCTTAATCCCATTAACCACGGACCACTTGTAATCCAGAACCTTTGCTTGTACCTTTCCACCAACCTCGGGAAGATCTAATTTGACACACAAGCATTGATCACACACGTGATTTCACCTTTGGCTTCATGGAACATAATCAAACCAATGAAAAAGTTGTGTTTCAAGCCATTATTGTTAATAGAAGTCTGCTATTCCTTTACTCTTCTTCCAGTTGCATTTTGGCAGTAGTTTTGGAGTTCCAATATTAATCTGCCTATTATGTAATCATAAGGCATTATATGTCTAAATTATAAAGTTCTCTCGCATTCCTGAAGATACATTTCTCAACGTGGTTACTGAGCAGTTTACATATATGTTTGCAGAAAGAGGTCCTATCATCAAATGATGTCCACGTGAAGGAAGTACAAGTTCACCTGGCACTGTGATCAGTGCTGAATGAGCTTTACTGGCTTATCAGAAAGGACAATGTAATTTGATTTGTGTATTGTAAGTAAGCAACAGGCAATCATCATCCCAAGCAATAGCTGAAGAAGCATATATATGTCGTCTGAGTCTCTCTTCATCGGCACTCCAATAGTAAGTCCTTTATATACAAGGTAGAAGCAGCAGCCAAAATGACACCAGAGATGACGGGAATCATCGAGTTGATTTGTGTAACCGAGCAGTTACATGTGATTCCTCGATCTCTTTGTGCTCTACCGGTAGAGCACACTTTTTTGCCCCTGTTGTGTAGAAATTTGTTTAGGTATAAGCATGACGCATTTCTCACCGATAGCTTGTATTCTTTTCAATTTTGGTGCCGCAGTAGCTGTTGTGGTTAATTCGTTGACATAGTAGTGCAGTCTCATTCTGAGTGGCTGCAGCTATCTCTCTTCTTCCATGTAGATAAGTGAGATTGTTGTTCAGTTGTTGGTGTAAACTTTCTAGTATTGACACAAAGGTGAATGCTGCACTTTGTGTTTATAATGTGGGTGATGATCTTTTTCATGGGAATCTGCAACCATTACCCCTATTATGCATTAGGCAAACTCTCGTTCTCTTTCTTCTTGGTGTATTTGCTTTGAATAGGAATCTCTGAACTGACTTTGCTGCTGCTGGTTTACTCTCTCCAATTTTTAATATCATTGACATAGTTATGTATAAATTTCCCGTACTTTCACTTGATCTTTTAAATTATGGCAAATTGCCAAATTCCATAAAAAAATCGATCAAAATAGAAAAGGATTGGGTATTTTTACTATTATGCCATTCATAAGATATGTAAGGCTATGTTTGGTAGGTGAGTTTAGCTAATGATAAATTTTATCTTGGGCTAAAACCAATGTTTGGTAGACAAGA
>JAYDZE010560064.1:0-12743 GCA_034509125.1 Monilaria moniliformis | reverse complement strand
GATGTACACCCTCCAAATGTAGTTAAGACAAAGGGGTCTGGCAGCAGGTTGATATCGAGGAAAGAGAAGGCAGTGAGAGAGCTGAACAAACCTGCTAGGCGGTGTGCCAAATGCGGTGAGATGGGTCATCACGATGCACGAAATTGCGACAAAGTAAAGGAGAAAAACAGGCAGAAGGACCCGACTGGAACGTAGCTTTTATAACACTCACGATAGCATTATTCTTAACATATTATAGCATTCTTCATAGTTTTAATCGTTATTAAGTTTTATCACTTTCTCTAGTTATACAGACCAGTAAACTGTATGTTTATATGCGAAACAATTGTATACTGCAGGGACGATGCCACTTTATAAGCATGAATGATCAATATAAATAATGCTAATCATAATTTATCATAATGAACTCCATGAACACGTATGATGCCGGTTGAATAATAGTAATACGATTATAAAATACATCTATGTCTTTCTTCAGGCCATACATAGATCACGATATTAAACCTAATACCATTCACAAATTCATAAAGTAGGTTTATAGCTTAATGTATGGTGCACCATTAGTTAAAAGACAGTATCGTTTGTACAAAAGCAACTAAGTCAGCCATCAAATTTCTAATCTTAACAATTCTCCCTCTTTATGTAGCCGTTTAATATCTTGTCCACATCGACCTTCGTTCCCTTGTTTGCTTCGACAAAATGGCATTCGGCGGACGTCTTGTTGATGAAAGCGTGGACATTGACCTTCGCATCCAACAATGCGTTGTAGTATTTTGCACGAAGGAGCTGTAGCGCCCTTCCACTTTTCTTTGTCAGGCCGCAGTCCAGTCTCTAATATTCTGCCCCATATACGTCTCCATGTGGCGCATAAGGTAGACGCCGTAATCCTTCTTGTTCGAAGCAGTCCTCCATGGCATATCAACAACGGTGACCTTGCTCTTCCTCAGTGTGGCGGCCACGGTCGACGAACAATTCTTAGTAATGTAAGAGCAGAAGTACTTGAACTGCATCAAAGATAACATAAGTTGTCAGAGGATGAACCATATGGCATTATTTATTAGACATAATAGCATCACAACTACCGTCAAATAGCAATCAGCGCACACTATTGTTAGCCCATGACCGATATACGTTGATCACAATAACAACATTACACCATGTCATTTAAAGCATTATTTGAACAACATTTCAGCATTAAACATTATTTGAACAACATTTCAGCATTATTTCAACATTTCAGCAACAAACATACCAATCTAGTAGGAACGTCGCCATACACGTCGTTGAAACGCTGCTCCCCACCAGCATTTGAATTGTCGATTATCTCAACGTCACCCGACCGTAGGCCAAAACACATGACATAGTAGTGATCATTGGCACAGATAGGAAAGAATACCTGGCATAGACATACACTGAGCATCAATACCGTATATAAACATACAGATCATTATGTGGATGGATTAAATAGATTACCATGTCACAGTCGCTCCATTTAAACCCCTTGACGCGGCTGCATTCTGTGGTCAGACGCTCGGAAAACTCATGGGCAACACGCTTGTCATCCCATCTCGATGGCCTGGTCACAATCGTGTAGCTTTGCAGCAACGAGCATAATATGTTAGCTTATTCAATCACTAAGTCTTTGAATGAAGCCAATATAAACTCTAGCTCACGTAGGCATATATCGTGAGGAACAGCCTGGAAGGCGAAGAAACCGCTATGTATTTCTCCATGTGGTTAAGATACGAGCTCCAAGCGTTGATGACACCCACCGCTATCTCCACGTGAGGCTCCAGTGTCACAAATTCCATTTTGGAAATTGAGACAACGCCGTCATCATACACTATTTCGGTCCTGAGAAGATGCATATGCATGCAGGATTAGAAATCAATACCATACATTACATCAGTTATATATAATTGGGACAAAAAAAGCATTACTCTTCCGTGTCCTTGGTTGTTATTAGCCAGTAGTACATCTGTTTTTCCTGCGCGGTGAGCTTTGATGCTAGATTTACAGCTCTCTCGTTGTATGGCGATCTCAATGCATGTGCAGTTCTCACTTCTCGTCTAGAACGCACCGCAGACGTCTCCACTTTTGTATGCATTACAGGACCGACGTCACCCTCTTACTTATCAAACTGGAGACGTAACAACCAGCAAGTTTAATACAATCATTCATAACAAAATGCAAAATGGAATAAATGTATGGTTTCACCTCATCAGCGCATTCTCCGCCCCCGTCGCCAATAATCGGCTGTTTCCCTTTCGCAAGGGGCTCCTGTATTGCCGAGCTTGCTGGTGGATTCGAACAAACTTTGACAGCAACAGCATCATCGGCTCCACGCTGAGTGCCCCAAATAAGCATTATATTACTAATATATTAGCATTATCAATACATAACTGGAGCATTAATATGTGACTAATGTTCTGTCTTACTTGTTCAGCAGCACTAGGGTGCTGTTCTGCCCTTGCAGAGTATACACTATCTTCTCCCTTTTCCTGGGCATCAATATTCGTGGCCCCATCAAACTGAAAATACATTTAACAGCATTACATCATAAATCATAATGCATTACTACTGAATACCAATAGCATTCACATTTACAAGGCCATATATTTAAGCCTGGGCACGTACCGTGGCCGGCTCTCCAATTGGCCCACAAGGAATATCATCCCCCCCATAACATGGGCCGCAACGTCATCAACATCAACATCCTAATCCAGAGTTATTTTATCATTACAAATAAAAAAGATTAGCATCATTGTACAAGCATTTTGGAATTATATTGCATGATAGAACAATGTTGACCATTTCTAACAGAATGCAGTCAGTTTGAGCAAAGTGGACAACCTCTTCATCCGCAGTCTTTTCATGGTGGGACTTATCTTGTGGAGCTTCCAACGATACTCCACGTCCTGCTTGCATCGACGATTGAACTACTGTAGACTGTCAAGGTAATAATTCGCAGATATTTTACAGCAAGTTCAACATTGGTGAAACATATATTCACAAATCAAATCTTCGATACGTACCTCCTCGTTCAGTACGTTCTGTACGACTTCAGTTGCTACACCCTCAACTTCTTCATTGGCTGCCATGTCCCGTATTATTTGTGCCGCATGCACAGCACCATCGACCTCTTCAGTCTTCATCAACAATAACATGAGTATAAATTTACAGGTATTGAACTATCTGTGTATGCATATTCGTGTATTATAACTACCTCGCCGGCTGAAGTCCCTTCACCGCTGACCTCCCACACCGTCTCCATTCGAGCAGCACCCCCAGCAGGCACTTTGTCTCCCAAGGGTGACGTGCGGACTTCGTCTTGCGTGTCCTCAGACTGCACCAGTCACAAAAATAGCGTTAGCAACCCTTTCACAATTATGAAATATAGAAAGCTTAATCTAATGAACACATACATCACTACTCAGCCCAAGGCTGAATGTGGGAAATTCTTTCCTGCTGGATATGAGATTCCTCTCATCCACGACACGCATCATTGCTTCTATGGCCTCTAGCCACTCGGGGTTCTCGAAATCCTCATCGGACATGGCTTGCGTCAGGCTAGCAACGGCTGGTTCGGGCTCATGCTGGGACATAAATAGCACCACCCGCGCAGCATCGGCCGCAATTTTGAAGCATTTCATATCACGGATGTGGGGGGGCGTGTCCTTAATGCGGTTCATCAGAGTGCACATCGAATCAGCGGCTTCGTTCACGGCTATCATTAGTTTGTCCATCGTATTCTTTGCTTCTGCAGCTGCATGTTCAGCCTCACCCTCGTTCAGATTACATTCTGTTGGTTGCTCAGTAACACCCTCAGATCTGTCCACACTAGACACACTTGGCAATGAATGCACATCGAACTTGGGTTCAACACACCCTCTTCCAAAACCGCCACACTTCAGCTCCTCAGCCTGTCTTCGTTTGAGCATGATTCCAGTCCACCCTCTTATTGTAGGATATCATCTGACCACGGTCCTCCTTCTATGCACCACCCAATCAGCATAGAAAGCCTGCAGCCAATAATTATGTATGTTACTGTATCATCAATTTACTAACTTGTGAAAACACAGCATTACTAAAACACAAATATAGCATCTTACAATACACAATTCAGCATTAAATACGGGTTGCTTATCCATTGTTTATTGAACCACTCATAAACATTGCATATTTACATATTTATGTAAATGGCAGGACTCAGATGAACGAATAGCATGAAAGTCATAACAATTTCCCATTTTTGAACAAGCATGCACACCGACACTCATACTCCATTGTTTAACCAGCCAACCTTAACTATGACATATAGCATACTTACATAACCACGTACTAAGCATCACAAAATAATCACGAAAGCATTATATTCAAAAACATTCAGCATTAAAGAGCGAACAGAGACCTGAAAGATGAAATTTTATATATAGTCATATGTATAGCACCACTCAGATGGAAAAAAAACATTATTAACCTATAACTATAGCATGACAGAAAGCAATCCGAGAGTCATAAAGCGCATACCATGACGAAGGCTATTGGCCCTGTGTAGATGGTTGATTGTTTGTCTTTCCAATAGTCGTAGGTATGGGCCAGAACATCAATAAGGTATGCGCACCAATTGTATTTCCCGACATCTGCTGTACTGTTGATGTAGTCGAGAATTTTCGGCTTCACGTACCCATCGGCTGTACCCTCTATAACGGCATGCTCCATCTATATAAGGAAACACCTTTTGAACAATTCTCCACCGCTGGGATCCTTTTCCATCTGCTTCTTGATGTACTTTGGCAGCATCATTTACCGCCCTTTACCACCATCTGCCGCAAGGTCATCCAGCACTTTTAGGTTCTCTTGCCTAGTTTTCCTCTCCATCATATGGCTACCTCGAGGGAATTCGAAAGTAATGTGGACGTCCTCCTCCGATATGTGCAGATGTTGTCCGTGCGCCAGTTTGATACTGCACTGTATTGGGTCGAATCTCGACAGCAGCCAATATGCAAGTCTGGTAGGGATATCCGTTATTGCAAAATGGAGCACACCCCCGAAGCCCATTTCAATTACAGCCCTCTTCTGACTTTGGTTCAGACCCTTCACAATCTGAACGAAGAAATCCGGTGCCCTCTTGATCATCAACTTACGATCCGTCGACTTTGTTACCGCATCATCGCCGGTTGGTCGCTTTCGTTTGACAAGCGTTATTAAGGGCGCATCACTGTCATTATAGAGGGTGTCCGCTAAACATCTCCGTTTACCAGCTGGAATAAAGCATACAATTAAACCACCACCATTGCAAATAAATAGAATAAAGCATCATAAACAATAAATCAAGGCATCACACAGACTAAACAAAAGCATTCTAGAAAAATTCAAACATAATTATGTAATTACATGCACTGATATTCAAGCATTATATGTATGTTAAGTTAGCATTATGAACACATTGATAATGGCATTACAGAATCATCACCAAGACAATACATAAAGATAACCACAAACGTACATTCAAACAGGATTTCACGAGTTACCTCAGACTAGTTACAGCATCACAATTCATATAAAACAACATCATTTATGTAACAATGCAGCATCAAAACTTCCTCAGATGAAGCATTTCAACGCATCAGCAGACAAATGTGTATTTCATCCAGTAACATATCACAACATCTCACAAAAGGCATCATAGCACATCATAAAACGACATTACACATCTCCACAACTATTATAGCAAGTTGCCAGAAAACACACCGTGGAAAACCAGAAACCCACTGTCAGAAAAGACAGAACTTCACAGAACACGCGGAAACTAAAGCAAGCACAAAATGGGCATCACAACCTCAGACACTGACGGAAGCAACGAACAGGAATACCCAGACGAAATGCTAACGGATATGCTGTTCTCAGACATAAAGAAGCAAAAATACCAGAACATTAATCTGACAGCAGGAAGCCAGACTAACTAAAATTGAACTTACAGGAGGAGGAAGACGGTCGACGGGATGAGGAAGCGCCGCGTCTGTCCATGAATTCGAATTTTCTTCACTGCCAGAACGAAGTTGCACTAGTCGCCGGCGGTCAGTGAGTTGTGGTAGTTTCGCCGCTCGTCTGAAATAGCCGTTTGTCCTTTCCCAAGAGAATATCAACAAATGTCGTCGAGATGGTAGTTTTTGCACGGTTTTGGCTGGGATTACGTGCTTCGAATCAGAAGGTAGATACTGAAATGATTATTTCCGAAATTATCGCTAGCTACCAACAATAACTCCCGCACTCAATTCAATAGGGGACAATTTTACCCCTATAATGCTATATCCGTCTAAATACAATGCTGACGCGCATAACTCAATCCTGTCCATCGGTGGATGTAAATCAATGGTCCAGATTTGGTCTTAGTTCAACCACATAGGGTTGTTCTTAGTCCAACATGACCCTATATATATATACATATATATAAGCCTCTCATGTTGATTATCTTTTCTAATCTAACTAAACTGACTTTGTGTAATTTCTATGAATAATATATTTTTTTATTTAATTGTTACGTGACCTATTTAATATATAATACAAGACGTGGTCTTCTTTTTGTCCACTCAATTTGGCATTTAAAAATTAGTTGAAAGTTCTATCTGTGCATATGAAAATAATTAGTAAAGAAGATTCGATTTATTAGGTTCTAAATAATATATAATAAATAAACATTTGAATTAAATACTCTTTTTTTTTTACATTCTCACACGTGCATTTAGCCTTAGGTTATTCCAACTATTTTATTACTATACATATACAATACCGAATATATATTTATATATATCATATTATTAGACATTGACAGATTCTTAAAAGAAAATACATAATGTTTCAAAATATTCATTTAATCCATTGGCTTAGTAGAATATCAGATCAGGTCATATGGAATGATATTAATCAGTATAGTATAAGTAAAAATAAGTGGAGTAATATTTATTTAACTATGCTCACTCGCTGAGATTTATTAATTAATATCTTTTACAATATCCACTTAATTATATAATATGTTTATAATGCAAATAACAATAAAATATGCAAATATGCAAAATGATGCATATTTTGGATTAGGGATGTCACATTACTGCCTCCAAAAAATCTCATTCGACTCGGTCATAAGCTTTACTCATATCAATTTTTGCCGCTGCATACCAAATTTTTTTTTTTTTTTTTTCAGGATTATTTAACCAATGTAGGCACTCTAAGCTGATCAACACATTGTCCGTAATCAATCTTCCTTTAATGGAAGCACTTTGATTTTCGTCTATCACCCTCCCTAAAACCTGTTTCAGGCAGTTTGCTAGTACTTTTGCGACTATTTTATAAATCGTGTTGCATAGGCTTATTGGGTGGAAGTCTGCTACTTTTTTTGGACTCTGGATCTTTGGTGTAAAGACATATTAAGGTCTCGTTCCACCGACCAATGTCCCCTCTCCTATTCAGAACCTCTAGCCCCTCCTTCGTGATATCCTCTCCAATGGCCGACCATAATTTATGAAAAAAACTCGCATTCAAACCATCACGTCCAGGTGCTTTAGATGGATCCATCTCAAATAAAGCTAGTTTCACCTCCCTTGCCTCAAAATCCTTACTCAGAATTTCACTATCCTCATCTGAGACACACGCATTGACCGTCACTACCACCTCGTCAATGTCTAGTCTATTCGGCCTGTTAGATCAGAATAGGGAGCTCAAAAAATCTTGAATCAGCTCCGTCTTTTCCATTTCCAATTTCCTCACTGCTCCGGTCTCATCCTGCAGTTTGATTATTTCATTTTTTTCCTTCGTTTCGAGGCTTGAATATGGAAAACCCTCGTGTTCCGATCACCATTTCCCAACCAATTTAATCTAACTCTTTGCTACCAATGAAATGCTTCAATCTCCACTGCCATTTCAATCGCTTTAGTGAGCTCAATAAGTTTGTGATGTGTTCTATTTCCACCTGTTTGCCTTAAAAGCCTCTGGCGATATTCACACATCTTCTCAATATCCTTAGCTTTAATATTGCCTTTCGCCCTCGTCCACTTTCAAAGGAATGAACTACAACTTGCAAGTTTTTATGATAAATCCCCTTCACTTCTTAATGAACCTCATTCGCATAGGAAGTCTGGGATAAAATGCTTATCCATAAACCATTTATCCTCGAATTGGGAACGCCCTCCTCCCTTGGTCATAACTTTGACCCACTATAGTCCATAATTGCATAGGACTGGCCTGTGATTAGAGCCATGAAAATTCAGATTTTCAATCGATGTAACCTCGAACCGCCTACTTCAAACATCATTGACCAAAACCCTATCCAATCTTGCGTAAACCGGATCCTCCCCTCTATTGTTGAACCATGTGTAGCTTGGGTCGGGCTTTTGAACCTCATTAAGGCAACAATACATAGCGGCATCCCTAAACATGGTCATCTGTGCAAAGGTTCAACTTCTACCTCCACTCCTTTCAAACTCCACCATAATTTCATTAAAATCACCTCCAACCATCCACGCTTCATCTATGCTGTACTCGAGATCGGAGAGCTTGCATAGGAGATCCCAAGTAAACTTTATTTTATCTGTGATTAGGTTCCCATCTCCCCACTTCTCCTGCCACTAAACAATCAATATGCCCTTCTGAATACGATTTAATACTCATGTCGACAGAATGATTCCACATAAGAATCAAACCACCCTTCTTTCCTTTCGAATCAACACAGAATAAACCATTCATCCCCAAAACGGACTTCCACTAATGACATTTACTTGATACAAGTCTAGTCTCACTAAGAAATACTGTAGATTTCTAGTCTCACATGTACTACCCACTCCACGTGCGTTCCAGACCAAGCAACTTATGGGGATCGCAGCCTCCACCATTGACAGCTTGGCCAAGTTTGTATCAGCAATGATACAAATGTGTTTTGTGTTGCGGCCCATCTCCCCTTCCACCATCCTGTCCGCCCCCCTTTTCCCCCCTATATGCATGATTTCACCTCTTCTATGCACCCCCATTACCGTATCTATTCCCTTAGATGCCATTCTTGCCATTCTCTTCCATCTTTTTTGTTTTCCTTCGTTTGTGTAAGTTGCGAGGGTTGTATTATTGTTTCGTTGTTATCCCCTTTATTATAGTCCTCTACCGTCTTTCGCAAGTCTGCTACCCCACACGCCTCACTTTCTTGTATGATTTCTTGTTACCCTTATCTTCCCGTCGTCTCTGATCGCAAAACACTATTTCTATCCATGTCATCCACTGCTCTTGTAATATAAGGTGGAGTGGGTAAAGTTTCAGTTCCATCACCCGTCCGTCCACCCTCTTCTCGTCTTATGACTCTCTCATTCATCGGGCCGAGCAATGTGAAACATTCCTTTCTCCCGCTTGGGGAAGCCCTTCGTTGAAGTTTTCGTAGATCCGTTGTTCACACTGCTTTCAGCTAAGGTCCAAATGATCCTTGTTCACTATTCTTGTTGCAAAGATTTGTCTAACCACCAGCTTTATTGCATGAGGACCATTTAATACACCTCGGTATTCATTTGTATGCCCAAGTATCTCTACCACCGACTCACTTGCTTCCTTTTCTAGATATAATTCCTTCACCAAACAAGCTATCTCATCCGAATCCATCATAAATAACTCATCATAGTCACCATTACTCTTGGAAAAAACCAATGAAAACTCACCCCTAGAACAAGGGTACCGCTGCTCTTCTCTAAACCCTAGAGCGCCGCATAGAGTTTTATGCGAGAAGGGTAATTGTTATTGATTAAATGTGCTTAGTTAAGTGTATTTAGTATATAAATGATGTCACTGGAAAAAGAATCAAATCCTTAAGTTTAAGATATTAAATGGCCGAAAAGGGGAAAATATGAAGAACCCATTTTTTAAATTTATTTGCATAATTTGGACTTGGAAATGGGATCTAGAATAAAATTGAGGGTTAACATGAATTAATGGAATTTCTAGGTTCAAGATTATATAAGTTCAAATAGATCAGTTGATCATAAATTGATATATACATAAATATATGAAGAACGTTTGGCAGCTAGGTTTTGTTTATGGAATGTTAATCTAAAATGAAGATAGAATATGGAAATTGATAAGTGTGGGGAAATTGAAATTTGAGGATCGAAAACCGACAAGCTAGATAAATTATGGTTAAAGAATAGTTTATTTGATGGATAAGGTAAAAGAACTTGTAACACCCCTTACTCGATTAATAATATAACCGAATAAGTGATGTCACATCTTGGTAAAGGATACGTACATTCATAATATATCTATATCAATTAGGGCTATTTTTTATATTTAACAGCTGAAACCCTATCCAGAAATTTTGAATATAACTCCCCTATAATAGTTCTACTAACCTGTATACAATATACATACCCAATACCAACAGACTTATTCACAATACTAGTTTACTTATAAATATCATACTATTTCAGGAAACAGTCTAAACCAGAGAATACTTTCAAGTATTAGAAGGCTATGCAGCAATGGAGAAGTTATATTTACATATTACAAAAATAATTCCTGACATGCCACGTATATTAATATATCCAAATATTAATCCAAAGAGGATCAGTGATTTGACAGGATCGCAGCTGCCGAAGTGATGAGGAACTTAATCTGCAAAATATCATCCTGAAGAATGTGAGCTCACTAACTCAGTAGTATATTAAACGTTAGAACTAAATTTCCGAAATTAAATAAATGTTATACAACTTATTCCTATAAAAATATAATTCTATAATTCTTTCTTAAAAAGCACTATGATAATTCTTACCTCATATCATATCAATGGTCATGTCAGCCGTAAGTCCAAATCAGAACCTCATAAATATATTAGAGGCTAAACAACAGTTAACAACATATAATTTCAATTTTTTAAAGAAGATATTCAATCAATACCAGAGAATATACAGTAACACATTTATCAATGCACAAATCATCACGTATAGTCTCAAAATGTGCTGAGTGACTGACACGAGTACACATACCAAATCATATACAATCGTGGCTATTGCCCATGAGAGGACACCGCACAAAACACCCAATGAGGGCGTAACAGAACACCTAATGAGAGCGTAACAGAACACCCAATAAATGAGTAGATCAATCAAATCAGATCACCCATGAAGGGCGCATGTTAGATATAAGATGATCTTCACTTCGGTTATCTAATTAGATATTAGTTAATTTGTTAATTAACTAATATTAGTTAATTTATTTAAATTAGATATTAATTTATTCATTTCAATTAGATATTACTTAATTTGTTTAAACCAATTTATTTTAATATTATTAGAAAATGAATTTAATAACTCCATTTCCATACTTTTAATTTGGGATAACGAGTAACATTTTATATATTTTTTTATTTGATCTAAGGTCCATACATTATATCCAACTCAATTATTAATGGGCTTCTGTCTTCTTATTCAATTGTACTATTCAAGTTCATGTATTCTTTATTCTAACAATTATTATAGGCCCATTTATAATTTAATTTAGCCCATTTTAGATCTATTTTCTTTTTAAATTGTTTTAGGCGCATTTAGCCTTTTATTTCTTTAACCCAATTCCTTATTGATTTCTAGCATAATTTTTATTTCTTTTATCTAGCCCATTTACAATGCTAGCTTTTCTTTTCCGTCTAAATTTTCCAACACAATTAAATCATAAAATTCCTAATCCCACTCTTAAAAATTCTCGGCTCCTTTACATTGATAAAATTCCAGATTTTCATTTTGAATATACAATTCATCACACTAAAACCAAATCAGACAATTTAATCCAAAGATTCCAACTTTTTATAGTTTCAATCCAATCTAACATTTTATTCCAAGTCATTGACTCCTTCCAAATTGTTAAACAAATTTGGCTATCCCATCACTACAATTCAATCAAGCTATTTACCAACATAATCTCAAAACTCCCGACCCTTATAAATTTTTTCTCAAATAACTTATGTACACACAATTACTAAATCCCGACTTAGGACTTGGGACAACCTAAGAAATTATGAAATTACAGTGTGTCTGTGTGTGTCGAATGTGTGATATACAGGGGCAGAAGTCGGAGTAGAGTAAGGAAGGAGGCGACTGTTGACAATCGACGACCGGATAGTGGTGGCGGTGGCGAAGAGTTGGCGGTACAGAGAGTGGTGGTGGTTCGACGGGAAGTGAGGGAGACTAGGAGAGAGATGAGAATAGAGGGGTATGAGGGTGACGATGATTCGGTTCGATGGTGGTGAGGCGGTGGTTGTGGTTCGGTGGTTGACGGAATTTGGGGAGAAAAGAAGGTGGTTGGTGTGGTTTGACTAAGAATGACGAGGGCGGAGAGAGATGACCGAGATAGAGGATGGAGAGAGTGAGGTGACGGAAGGCCTATAATTGGCCTACGGGGAGCAATTGATTGTGGATGTGGTCGACGGATGGATGAAGGCGTCGGAGGGGGTAGGGTGAGAGAGAAGAGAGAAAAAGAGATAGAGAGGCGGTGACGTGAGGGAGAGAGAGTGAGAGCCAAGAGAAAGAAAGAGATAGAGGTAGGTAAATAGGGCTAGTGGGTTTGGGCTTATCCCAAGTTCACCCCCTTATATATATATATATATGGAAGCGTTAGGGTGAAACTTACCCTTAGATGCTTAACTATGACTATATATGAACCACTAGATTAAGAAATTAACGGCTCAGATTTACTGCACGTGTATATCAGCATACAGTTACGAA
>JAYDZE010560053.1:0-12744 GCA_034509125.1 Monilaria moniliformis | reverse complement strand
TAAATCTATTTATTTATTTATTTTTAATTAAATAATTGTGAAATTACTATAATACCCCTGAAATTTTTGAAAATGACTGGGGGGCCCATGGACCCCCCAAGCCCCATTGCCCCTCCATCACTGAGAGACTGACTGGTGAAGATCGAGTCTATGATTTTGATCATGATATCCTAATACTAGAAAGAGACTGACGGGTCAAAATTCATTATACAGTATCCGTAATTAATCCAAGTACTAACAAAATTATAAATATATTTGCGGACCTGGCCAGAGGCATAACAAGAATCTTTCGAGGCGGTTTTGCCTAGTGTCGGGGTTGAGTTGAAAATTATGGCTGCCGAGGAGAATGCAAGTGCCCCAAAGGAGTGTGAGGAGCAAGATTGTGGAACCGGCGAGCAGCCCGATTCCGGTCACCATGCATTCTTGAGCCGTTTCGTCGTTGCTCCACAACCCCGAAGCTGCCAAGAGCCCAAAACTCAACATATTAATGCTTTTATATATTACAAATATATATATATATTATATATATGTTATTATACATTATACAATAATATTTATTTAGATTGATTTCTGATTAGCTCATGAAACCATTTAGACAGATTAGATTCATCACTACAATTTCTTAGTTGTGATTTAATTATTTACTGCAACCAATACATTTTCTTTTAACATAAGGATCAGATTCCATGGCCCACAAAAAAATAAATGATATTATTAGATTATTGCAATATTTATACTAAATCAATTAAGTTGATGTCCATACCTTCAAGAGTTCACCTAATCCACCATAAAAGTTCCAACTTTTGATGCGACAAATTAAGATCCTACACATGCCCAACTAACCCCCTTCTGTATTTTAATGTTTGAGTTATAATTTACACATCGCTTATATAAGGTAATATTTTACATAAATATAATAAAATTTTAAATCGTGCATGATTATATCAGTAGAGTAATAACTTGTTATTCTTTTTTCTTTAAATTTTCGGGAGCAATGGCATAATTTTTTATTAATACAAGCATAATTTTTAATATAAAAACACGTAATTTACGCTTGACTTTTTCGTTGTAAAGATTCTTACATAGCACGGCTTCGGTAATAAGCATTCGCAAATATTCGTTTGAAAGAGACTAGTTGTAATAATGAAAAATTCGCAATTGTAAAAAAATCACATACTAGTATTGCATAAATTACATTATTGAAACGTAGGAGGCACGACATTATTCCACATCTATTTACGAAATTTAAATAAATTAATAATTATCAACTAGTTTGGTTTTGGGTCCACTAAATACATTAACGTGTTAGACTATATAGCTCCTCGTATTAGACTACGCCAACTTAATTAATTACGTCATTTACTTATATATTTTTAGATATAGTTCCGCTTATCATGCAATTCATGATGTAATACCAAGTAATTCACTAGCTAGCCTATGACGGAAAAAATAATAATAACTAGAATTCTTGTATATGAACTCTTAATTTGATGCATTCAATACTTAATCTGATTTGTTTCGTGTCATTATGTCATAACTCTAAAATTCAACACGCTGCATAATATGGAATTAAGGTTTTTCAAAAGCTTACCGAGAAGAATTAGGGCTTCCGGGAGGGAGCCAATGAGCTGAAACGCACTAGCACCAAACGCACCGGGCCCCAAAATCTTGAAAATCATCTCTCCACCCGACGCAACGTATGATTCTCCATGAAAAAGAAGATATTCATACACCAAAATCAAGAACAAATGCCCTCCCACACTCTCCGAGCATGGCAGGAACCCGTATAATTGGCTGCAGACCGTCTCTTCAGACCCCTCGTCCGTCGATTTCATCCTTATAATCGGGGAAGACCAGGTGTCCTCCAGCTGGTATCCATCGGATACCAGCACGGGGAGACTGCTCATCAGCGGCCGGGCCCGTACCCCAGCCGCCGAGATAATGAGTGGGAGAAGAACGAGATATGGAATAAAATGGTTACTACTTGTCATGGTGGGTGTTGATTAGTAAATGAAGGATTTTGGGTGGATATAAATATGATGAGAAATTTGAAGAGAGAGAAACTTCATATTTAGCAGCCATGGAAGTTTCGTAGTCTCACCAGGGTGTCATGGCGACTTTCAGAACCGATGACCTGCTATACAGCATGTTTGATTGGTTTTATTGATCAAAATTGACCGCTTGCTACTTGTTTGTTAATTAACAATATTTTAGAAAACATGTGATAATAACAAAATTTTCCGACTTGAAGTAATTAATAATCGCAGTGGTGAAGCTAGAAATAATAATGAAGGGAATATAATTTTAAAAAAATAGTAAGTAAATTTTTTTAGAAATTAAAAATAAAAACAATTAGCTATATCATAATGTTAAAATTTTAAATACAATCACCTCATGATATTTCTCCACTAACTTTTATATTGTTAAAATTCTATAAAATAGTTTTATTAGCAATTATATACGACTATAAATATTTTGCAATCAACTTTCAAGATGTACTTAGAACTTCATATTAAAAAAATAGAAGATATTGTTCATAACTAAATTCATTTTTCTTATACGCCTACATATTCAACGTAGTATGAAGGCATTGAGGTATATATCTTACAAAAATAAAATAATCTAATTTGTTATCAAAAAAATTAAACGAACAATATATCAATAATAGCTAGCTAGAAATTAAGATAATTCAAAAACATTAATTACATTTTAATTTAAAGAACGAGACAAATTGAATTTTGGTTTTTATATATCCACTACAGATCCATAATGTACTTTAATCAAAAGGATTATTAGAGCCTAAATACACCAAATTTGGGTATATTTTGATTTTATCCATGAACTTTGAAATGAATTAAAAATTGCACAAACTTAATTGTTGTAATAATTTTCTCACAAATTTAGTTTCCACTCAAAGTAAACACTACATGACAAATAGGAATGTCGACATGTACAAATCCAATGTTAAGAAAAACGACATTGTGCATAGAATCTTTAAATGTTTCATTAGGATTTACAAATTAAATCTAATGAAAGACTTCTTATTTTAATTTATAATCCAAAAGAAGCGACCGGTTTAAAATTTCTATGTATGATGTTGTTCTTCTCAACGTTAGATTTGTTCACTTCAACATTCCGATTTATCACCATTGATTAAATTTTGGCGAAAACTGAATTTGGGGAAAAATTGCTACAATAATTAAATACATGTATATTTTACTCATTTCAAAATTTATGGGAAAATCAAAATGCATTCAAAATGAATGTGTTTAGAAGCGATTAATCAAAATCAAAATTCTAACTTTACAATTAAAAATATATATATATATATCAACTAAAATAAAATATTATAATATATTTTTATTCTAACTATAAAAAATACTATTAATAAAAACATAAAAATATATATATATATATATATATATATATCTAGGAGATGCCTGGCCCATTGCGGCTCCGCCACTGAGCAGAGGACTTGAATATAGTAGTGTTTGGCTGCGTTGAGGGATGACTAGTATGTAAAAACTTGAGTGCCGCAATTAATTTTAATTTTTATTTTAAGTGGGCTTAATATTTCTTAATTAAAGTTTAATAATAAATCCTAGTTAAAGTTTTAATTAAGTTTTATTAATTCTCTACTAAAGTTTATTCATTTTCAATTAGTGATGTCACAATTCGATATCACTATATATAAAAAAAATAAAAATATCATTTTTTATAATAATTGCCCATATACAAACCATTACAAATCAAAAACTTTAATACGCTTTTTACATTGCAGTGGACTTTAAATATGCCACCACTCTATTTTATAAAACTTTGTATTACAATTGGACTTCCAGTGATTCGTTAAGGATGCAACTATCGCTACCAAAGACCACTTTTATACAACATGTACAAGGGAGAGAGGAAATGCGGTAGATTGATAACTAAGTATCTATATTCACATTATAGAAGTCAATCCATTTAATTAAGACAATGATTTATAAATTTTAACTTATTTTATTAGACTTTTATGAACTTAGCTTATTTCTTTCTTTCTTTCCGTGTGGTATATTATCAATATTTGTTTTTTATTTTTTCATATACTTTCACTTATTATTCCTCATATTCGGAGTTTACTTTCAAAGATCATACAAAACATCAAATATTATCCTATTAATTCCAAAAATTTCACATAGTATCATATAATAACATATAATTTTTATTCCACTTTATGTCTTTTCATATTTTAGCATGACCTTATAGTTTTCTTTACTATTTGAACTTCATTTCATATATCAACTTTATTTTATACATCTCTACTTATATTATATTTCAGTTTTCTTGACCATTTAATCATCATTATCATATAATCAACAATCGAAGGCGATAGAAATTGGAGATATTTCACTCATTCGATGACATCCCCGAAGAAGTTGCCATGATATATCTCAATCGCTCACCCTCAAGGAAATAGGCGACCATTGCTAAATCCCCCAAATCAACGGCTCCGACGAATCCCTAGAAAAATGAAGAAGCTGCAAAATCGAAGAAGAGAAAAATCGAAGAAGCTATCGAGTCCCCCAAAATGTCAAGTTGAATCCCCAAATCGACGGCCAATGTTAATCGTCAAGGCGACGATGGCGAGGTCCTCTTCCAGAATCCCCAAGTCGCAAAGAAAGAGGATTGAAAAAGATTTTTCCCTAAAATTGAATGATGAAATTAGGAAAAACCCTAAAATTGAGTAAAATCTATGTAACAACGTCTTTTTCGATTTCTCTACACAACATTATCTTGAACAACGACCGTTTTGTCCACGTCAAAAATTTCGGCTGCCACGTCACCTCCAATTTCACCTAAAGTTCCACCGATGGGAAGATTACGAATAAATGAAGCTTCGTGATTTAAATTCAAATTATAAACATTGTGTAATTGACCAGAAGTCAACGCAATTTCATAATTTAAATGGTAATTATTATTTTTGGATATTGCTATAGCACTCCTTTTTCATAAATATATATATTTAGTTATAAAAAAATAAATTTTAATTGTATATTGATATTCAAGTTTTTGATCTATAATTATTTACTAATTCCTGTCTAATTCATGTCTAATATTTAGACGACAAATGAATTCACATTTAGTGGATTTGGATGGATGGGATTGGGTACATAATTTCGTGTGTGTGTGAATTTCCTCAAAACACCTCCCTTTTTTCGGCTTGTTACTCTCTTCGTAGCACGAGTAAAATCTACTTATAATTCTCACACTTTTTTTTACTTAGAAAATAATGGAAAATAGTGGGTTTTGATTCATGTATTTTTTTTTCCATCGTTTGATTTATTAAAAAATAATAATATTTTTTAAAAAATATACAATTATTCTATTTTGTTCTTATTAATTGTTCAATATATTATTATTATAGGTATAAATAGTGTTATTTTAGTAAATAAATAATTTAAAATAAAAATAAATTATAATTTGGAACAATTTAAATAAATAGTGAATTATCTTGAACCGGAGTATATAGCCAATATGTATTCTATTAATTATCTTTATAGATGAAACAAAATGATCAATGTTGTCCATATTATTTTGGTTATTTTAATAAAAGATTAAATACGTCAATTTATACCAAAAAATAGTAAAATTTTAGGGAGTGCTTTCTTCCCCCTTGTCTAAATTTAAAACCCGCAAACTGTTTCTCAAGATTCTTCTCATTGGTTCAATGGCGGAATCAGGATTTTAGCATTTCCGCTCAAATTATTCCAGAAATCTACTATGGAGTCAGCTGCGTCATTGCTCTGTTACAAGGTCACTCCTTTCAGCTCCACTTTCTCGCAAAATACCCATTTGATTTCTGTCAGACCTTTCAACAAACAGGTTCCGCGCAAGAATTTATCTCTGAAAACCTCATCGAGTTGCTTTTCTCCATTTTCCCCCAATTCCTTCAATCTATCGACCTGCAATTCCACTTCTTCATCACTTCCTATATGGAAATCCAAATTCACCCGCCCTCTTTGCTTGCTCAAATGTGCGTATTCGACTTCGCCGCCGCCGTTAGATTCAGATTGGCTGAAAGATTTCTCCTTTGAATCCCTAAAACCATCCATCGCCCAATTGACGCCCCTCGACATCTGCAAATGGTGTCTAGCGCTCTCCGCGGCGATCGCGGCGTCGAAATGGACGGTGAATCTGCTCCTTAGCCCGTTTTTCTGGATGTACTTCAGCTGGACGTGGCTGTTCTGGCCGTGGGCGGCGGCAATCGCGATCGCCGGCTACGGCCTCTACAGCCTCGCCAGACACCTAAAAGGGGAAGCCACGTTGCTGGAACAGCTCGGCGTGGTCACATCGACATTGACGTGGCTGACGCTAGTGCCGCCGGCGCATTTCAACGGCTTCCTGGAAGGCTGGCCATTCGTCTTCTTCTTCATCTATCACTACTTCTTCTTCCTCAACGTGAGCGTGCGCAAGCGTCTCTACGGAGACTACTACGCGAGGGATCACGACGGCAAATGGGACATCGCATTGCCGAATTGGCAGAGGCTTCTGTTCTGCGGCGGAGTGATGGCGGCGCATTGGGCGGCGGCGTTTGAGGGGGTGGAGCTGCATTTGATCCCCGGTGGGTGGAGCAATGCGGCGATTTGGGGGTTGATTGGTTTGACTGTGTTTATGCAGTACCATTCGACGCTGTATTTGGCCAAGTATTCGGAGAAGGTGGTGGTGCCGACGGCGGTGGTGCAGTTTGGGCCTTATAGGGTGGTCCGGCACCCCATTTATGCGTCCACGATGCTGCTGTTTGTGACTTATTTTGCGGCGTTGAGGGCTCCTGTGAGTGCTCTGTTGGTGGTGGTGGTGTGCTTGGTGTATTATGGGCGGAAGGCGGAGGCGGAGGAGGCGGTGATGGTGGAGGCGTTTGGAGAGAGGTATACGGAGTATGTGGCTAAGGTTCCCTACAAGTTGATTCCTTTTGTTTATTAGTTGTTCATTTGGTGCTGAAGAAACTAAACATTGATCAGATTTTGTGTTTCTATTTAGGAATGTAATTCAGCAAATGTTTTTTTTTTGCTGGTATTGTTAAGAACATCCATAATGCTGCTGAGCATTAAATTATTGAGTATTTATATTATTCACATGTTTTTTAGCTTAATTCTTGAGTATTAATAAATTGAGCACTTGTACTATTTATGAGGTCTATATATATTTATCTTTTCTTTTTTTTTCTTTTTTCATAATTATATATTTAATTAAATTGATTTACAAATAAATAAAAATTAATAATTTTTTTAAAATAATTGAAATAAACGAAAAATTACATAATTAAAATAAAATAAACTATAGAACTGTTATTATTAATTAAAAAAAAAAAACTTCAACTAAGAGAGTTTCAAATTTCGCTCGAGCATAGCCAAAAATCGGCAGTGCTTCATCTTTCCTTCATCTTCCTTGCTAGAAAAATCTGCACACAAGGCGTTGTGTACATTGTCATTAATCTATTTTCGTTGGTTTTTCGCATTTGCTCCGCCATTAACCATAATCTCCTCCGTCTCCCCACAAAAAGATGCGGTCGCCGCATTTCCCATTTCCTTGCAGTTGGGCGTCTTTTGGCCCATTGGACGGCTTATACTCAGCGCCGTACTCGCACTGGCATTCTCAATCACCTCGCCCGATTATCTATTTGTTGTGTATTGTTTGTCTGAGAAGCTCTTCGATCCGCTCGTAGAGGGCGCAAAATTTCTGAATTTTTTGGTTTACCCTCTCTCAGCGGGCTCGAAGCATACGACTTGCGCTCAATTGCACCTTTAGGACGCACGTCATTGTATCCATCAGCTATTTTTCACCAAAAAGTTCGAATTTTTTGAGTTGGTAATGACATGATCTTCACTAATGTTGACATAGCACTCGAAGATTGTCCGGGTTTCGTCTAATGAGTACGCACTGTGTGACGATTGAGTGCGGCTGAGAATATTGGTATCATTGGAGAGTTAGATCGCACCAAAAACTCGGGGTGACGACGAACAACCAAGGCAGGGAGATGACGTGAGCGACGATTGAATACAAACTTCGCCGGCGACTGGATTCGTTTAAATAGTTGGAGGAATTGGAAAGAATTGTGGATTTACAGGGTCGAAGTCAAGTTTGTTTTGATCGACTCCGAGAGACATAAGATAATAATTTAGTTGAATTTCATAAGGAATGTTTGGATCAAAAATTGTAGTTGTTTGGATCATTATGGTGAATTTAAGAAGAAAAAAATGAAGGCTTTGTAGAGAAATTGAAAGAAAATTTGGAAGAAAATTTGGAAGAAAAGATAGAAAATGTGATGAAGATGTGTGAAGAATAAAGTGGAGAATGAAAGTTATTTATAGATGAAAAATTAAAATTAAAAAATAGCCATTGGATAAATAGCCCTTTGCTATTTAAACTTTTTATTAAAAAAATTGATTTTTCGGCTTCAAAAATACAAATAAAGAAAATGCAACGTGCCGCAATATGATTGGCCACAAATATTATGTGCAGTAGTCTTGCTCAAGCACTCGAGGGCGTGTATGCAAGGCGTGCTCAACATCATACTTCAATTGTTGAGCACGGCACCACGTTCTTTGAGCACGCCGCTGCGGGTGCTCAAAGGAATGAGTTGAGAACTTGAGATGTTGGAAATTGCAATTTCACAATACAATCCAAACTCAGACTATTGGAAACTATTATAAATTCTTTCCTGATAAGTTTTTATACTATCGAATCAAATCATTCTGAATTTATTATGAATTAAAAGAAATTACACAAAAATTCTCAAAATTGAATTTTTAATTTTCAACGATCCTATTCCATTTTCAAGTACCAAAGAATTTGTCCAGGAATTTTCCATAATCGGATATCAATTTTTTAAAATCGATTGTTCGGGATAAATTTTAAAAAACAGTGATAACTTGCAACAAACTTGACTATCTAGGATTGTTTTGTTCGGGTTTGGATGTTGTCATATAGATTTTGGCTCATCACATGGTGTCACAGAGCAAAATTATATATACACAGGATTTAAAATAACTTTCTCAAGAAATTATATCGAGCTTCAAATGCTGCGTCATCATTTGATTGGCTCGAATTGCACAAGTCCAAGCCATTCTGTTACATCATACCAAAGGAAATATAATGAATTAATCGGAGATCCCACGTTGAATTAATGGCACTGACTTTTTTTTTAAAGAATTAATGGCACTGACTTTTCTGAAATCCCACATTGAATTAATCATAAAAATCAAAGCTCTGGCAAATGTCAGAACTAGATGAGTAGTATTTAGGCACTACAATGTCCTAGCTAAACTCCACAGTATACAAGAATGTGATGCTTGTTAATAATAGCCCCTCCCTCGACCGCGGCCCCTCCAACCTCCTCTGCCTCTTCCGCCACCTCTCCCCTCACTTATACCCTTGAAAGCTCTGTTAACGAGTTGGTTTTGCATACCTCCTACTCCTCGACCCTTCTTCATTGCATTCGTGCCAGATCCGTTACCAACATTAGCGGGTCTTTTTTTACTGCAGTGACAAATGGTTAGCTTAAACTGTCAAAACCAAGTACAGCAAGTGGAAAAGGAACGTTTCTCGCCATACCCTGCAGCAGCTGTCGTTGCAGCTTTAGTCACTTCTTTCCAGGATAAGCTGATCTTCTGGTCCCCAATAAATGAAGGTGCTTTCGAATGCAAAGGCTACATCAACCACCATAGTTTACAAGATCCAATTAAAAAGGCGTAGGTCGGAGATGAATTAGTGTTCTTCTATAATATTATTTTGAGTATAGCACAGACTATGTATAGGAAAGAAGGAAACAAGTCTACTAAACCCATAATAGCTATTTACCAGTGAAACTATATCCACTCACGTTATTCCTTTTATCGATACTAGTCCAGAAAGTTCTATAATCAAAGTCAGGTTGGGGACAATCACTCACCTGCGTCATTGCTAATATATTGTTGCACGTACGAAGCCCAGCTGTAGCGTTATGCTTTTGAATCTTCTGTAGGATATCCAGGAAAAAAAAAAAAAGAAGGAATGAAGTTAACCCCACCTGAACCTATGTGCCAAAGATAACATCCTCACGGCTAAATCCTAAAACAAATTAAGTGGCTAAGGAAACACGCACAATTATTTCTTTTTCTTCTTCTGTTTTTGCAGCTGCCATTGCTTTATTGTGCTCCGCCATGCCCTGTGTCAGCTTCTTATTCATTGCCTTGGCCAATTCCTCGGTAGTGCTCAATCTATTTCATCAAAAGAACAAGTCAACTTTCTGAAATTCCACAGTAACACCAGGTTTGGGTGAACACTAACAATATACCAAATTGCAATTCAAAAATGCATTCTGTAGTCATGAATTACCTCTCAGTAAAATCTTTATATTGTTCTGTGAAATCTTCCCCAAGCCTATCTGAAGGTTGTCCCGTAACAATCTTGTAGCCACAAAGGCTATTCGTGGTATTGGGAGTCTACAGCATCAAAAAATATAAGGTGCCTGGTTCTATGATATCAAATATATAAATATAATCAACATTGAACAGATCATGATTCTTACCTTGTGAGCTAAATGGTGAAATGCATACAACAAGCACTCAATGCTTGTAAAATTTATTTCTTCTATCTTTCTCCGGACCATGTATTTCTGTGAGATGTTAGAGAGCATCCATAAGGTACACTGAGAAAGGTTCTGACAGCATATGATCACATAATAAAATATCATAGATCAAGTTGCCGAATCCAAGGTTCAAAATCTGTCAGTGGAGATACCAGTACCTTGTGTTAATGAAAATATTAGTTGATATATCCCAGGCACATCAAACTTCATTTAACAATCAATACAGAAAACTGATAAGTCAATTATAAAGCAGGATTAACTGCTGGTATGTAATGTTAATAGAAGATGGTGTCTATGAAAACAGGAACTTTAACAGTCACCATTCGTCTGAAAAGTGAAGATAATAGTATGAAAATCAATACAAACAATAGCAAGAACCATGTTTTTAAAAAAAAATTAAAAAAAAAAAAGGACATCTAGTCAGCGACCAAGAAGATAAAAAACCATGTACTGACTACCAACAAGGAACAACAGAAGGATATAACAAAAGACTACAACAGACTAAGCAGGAATATGCACTTTCTTACCAAATACCTACTTCAAACAGAAAACGTACCTTTAAAAGTTGCACTACTGATGGAAGAAGCTGTCTTGCCTCTTGTGGTCTAGCATACAATGAACATTCAGCAAGATTCTTGAGCAAGTCCAATTTTCTTTCGTCAGGAAGCTGATGGAGGAAAAGTAAAGGGATACAAGAGAATCCTAAATCAAATTCCAAACACGAGAGATCGGGAACTCGAAATTATCATTGTACTGAGAAGTGTAACTAGTTAATAACTGCCCTGCTGTTAGTAAATGTGACTCCATTTCATTTTTATGTTAAAAGGAGCTGAAGTAGACATCAGATAAAAAGTTGGAATAACATTTGATGGCACAAAAAGGCTAGATATTCATATAACTAAGAAATCTTCTCACTAATCATAATACTTGTAGTGCACAAACCAGAATGCGAAAAAAATGGATAGCAAAAATGGAAATAAGAAAGGACAAGGCATTCTATGACTCTATCTAATACAAAAACCAAAACCAAGGTGAATTTGGATAGGGATAAGGATGGGCATCCATCATGAAACATCAAAAGATAACAAAATAGCAACTGATCAGGCGCTGCTAGGTAAATATTTTAAAAGACTCAATGTTAAGAATGTATATAGTAATTTAGTTTTGAGAATTACCTTGTCAAAAACAGGGATGATTTGCTTAGTTAAATAATTGAAGAACTTGCTACTTGAAGCACCCCTCTGAAATCACATATATGCTTATGTCAACATATGCTGATAGACTCTACAATTCTTCAAATATTAGACTTGTGTGTACCATAAAAAACGAAAGGGCCATTTGTACGCAGGATATGAATCGATCGATGTGATCACTGTCTGATACCTGCAGACAAACATGGAAAAGCAGACTAAAATATTAGAATGTACTTCCCAGTGATACTTCTACAGTAATATGGACCACCATTTACATGAAGACATAAAAATTACTAGGAAGGTATCTGTATGGACTGTGGTAACAAATTTGAAAAGCAATCAGATCGGCATTATAGAAACAAACATTGAGATACTATACAAACTTGTGGAACAGTAAACATCAGAAATTTTAAGATGTGTATCTGGAAATGCAATTCTGATAAGAGTGCCGTTTGACAATGATGACGACGACAACGATAAATAAATAATAATAATAATTAGAGTGGATCATACTATCCTTTTCTTTTATTTTCTATTTTAGTAATAAAAACAATTTTATGGAACTGACATCTAAAACCTACAAAAGTGACCTAGATATCCACAACAAAACAACACAAAGGAATTCATAAGCTAGACTAGCCTCTATCAGTATCTGATGCAAACAAATGCCTAAAATCTTATGCTTTTAGACCCATAAAATAACATTTATTTTGATTATACGCAACATTCAAAGCCATGCTCCTCAATATCATCAAAGATTATTCTATTCCTCTCCACCAAATAGACCAATATACATTAGCAAAAAGAATCAACAAGAAAAACATATCTCAACATACATTAAACTGAGCATCAAGATCAGCCTGGTCTTCAATAATCTCAACAAGTTCTTGAACACGCTCCACAGGAGCATCCTTCCCAAACAAGGTCAAGCTTTTCAAGAAG
>JAYDZE010560042.1:0-12744 GCA_034509125.1 Monilaria moniliformis | reverse complement strand
TGGACTGCATTCTATCAAACCCTATAAGCTGAAGTGGAGAAGAAAATAAATTAGGAAGAAGAGAAACAGAGAAAACACGCTAGGCATGTTTCTCATAAAGCAGCCTCAATGAATTTAATTCTCCACTCCCCTATTTATAGAATATGTAGTGGGTTGGGCTAGGGAATCAAGAAATTTGGACTGGGCCTCCCTATTGGGATTTTACTAATTAAATTGAGCCCCAATTTAATTAAAGCCCAATAGAATATTAATTTGGACCACTATATAAATTAATATTGACCTACCCGTCCAAATCCAAATTACGAATAATCTAGTCTTCCTTTTTAATTAATTTATTTCCCATGTTTAAGATTCTAATACCATTGATTAATTTAAGCATGCTGCTGGCTTTAATTAATTAATATCTTTTACCAAGAGTAGTCTAGTTCAAGAACATTATTTATTATATTGGAATAAAATCAAGCCGTCCGGGTTTCGTGTAATAAATTCTTTTTCTCGAACACCTCTTGGGGATATTATTAACCTGGTCTTCCAGGACAAGATTCAATGCAATAACAATCCTAGTACCGCTAGATATTAATTATCACTACCCACGATATCAGGATTCTTGGGCTACGAAAAATCCGCACATTTTGATAAGTCAAAGTACCGAATAATTAATAACGTATGCTCAATGTTATATACAAAAATTCATAAATAAATAATCACCGAGATCTTATCTTTTAGTAATCACCAAGAAAGACTTACCTCAATGTGAATCCTTTAGTGCTATACCACACTAGTGTCATCTGTTTACCAAGGTTCGTAAACATCTGGACTGACACTACAACCTTTCACGATAGATCGTGCAAGTTTATCTAGGTTGTGAAACTTAGTTTACTTCTACAATGCACCGACTGAGAGACCTTTACTGATGACCTGACCACCATTCAGTCTACAATGTAGAAGACCTGGACTTGTTTGCTCAATTATAATCACAGATTATATTTGTTCACAATATAATCACCAGATGATAAAAAGACAAACCATGTAACAATAACATCTCTTCACAAGAGTTGGAGAATGGTAGTTCTTAAGATTATTAATACATAAGCAGCTCGTAAAGCATGCTTTCTAATATATACCCCGACAACATATGCATAAAAGAAAACAACAAGTACATGGGTAAGAAGACAAACGCAGGTCTTTACAGTGTCACACGGGCTGTGTGGGGGAGTGGAGCTACCACAAAGTCCGGGTGAAGTTCTAGATCCGCCGACCCTTGTGTTTGCACATGGGCCGTGTGGGAATAGGTGCCTACCACATGTTTTGTGTGGAACCTACGGCTGGCGGATTGTTCCTGGCATACGGGCCGTGTTGAAGAATGTTGGTTCACACACAATCCATGTAGGACCTTCGGTGGGCAGCCCTCTTCCCTTATGGACCGTGTCTCTTCGAAAGGCTTAGACACAACCTGTATACTGGCTGGGGGACCTTCGGATGGCTCTTTTGCTTCGAGTGACGTCTTCCAAAGGAGACATTGTCATTCTTTGACTGTTCATGCTTGGCAATCTTTTGGATAACGGTAGCCAAGGTTTCTTCCATTTTCTTCATGATTGAATTTATTCTTGGCCTCCCGATGTCCACCAATGGGTCCGTATCTTGACGCCGAACTTGATGTGGATTACTTATGATCACATCATGTCTTTATAAATAAGGGGCTTTGTGTTTCATTATATGTGTTTTGTTTGTGTGTACTGTCTTCATCCTAATGTGTTTCATTTAGCGATGTTGAAGGTGACGAAGATGATGATCCATCGGATAAGCTATCAGCACGTAAGGCACCAACGAGCTACAAAGCTTGGGTTCAACTGGATGAGAACTCTGGATCTCGGAGTTCTAAAAAGAACGCGGGCCAATTTTTTTCGAAGGATAAAGAATCAAAATGTGAGGATTCAAATGATTGGCTCACTATTGGTGATATCGATTTCGACAATTCGGGAGCAATGTGAAACTTCTCATATGTGTAAATTTGTTTCCCCCTACCTATTTAATTTTCATATAATGTTCAGTTTTTAGTGTAGTAAATTGTATATGCATTTCATCAAAATTATAACATTTATATTGTTGATTTTATTTATGTATATAGTTATCTTATGTATTCGAGAATAGTGTGCTCAAGTTTAAACTCTAGGTTGAAATATATGTGGAGCTTGTGTAATTCTTATTTTGCTAATGACAATTTTGAAAATTTTGGAATTTAGGGATTTGTGCTTTATAGATGCCAATTTGAAAACTGCAATCGTTTGTTTTTTTTCAATTGAAGAAAGAAAATTTGGGTTTTGAATTTATATTTTGTATTAAATGAAGAGGTATTATATTTGTACTACTTTAATTCTTGAAGAAATACATGTATTTTCAATACTAATGAAGAAAGATTATAAAACTTAATTTAGGATTCAATTTTAGCCTCTTGAGTCTGGTGGAGGGATGTTGATCTCTGTTTGTCTCCTAGTCCACTCTTTGATCCTTCAATTAGATTCATTTTGTAATTTTTTTTTGTTTATTTGAGAAGGGTTTCATAAATTTGTGCTGAAGCAGTATCGTTTAATATCTAGTACTTTTTATCTTGTTCACAAAAATATCTATTTTTTTATTTGTGGTAGATTATTTTACATTTATAGTATTTTTATGTATTATACCATGTATCAAATCAGTGTTGTTGTATTCACCTGTAGTCCAGGCTGTATTGCATATATTTGGATGCAAGGAATAACACGATTTTTGACAAAAAAAAAAAGGGAAATGAGTTCCGGATTTTTGGAATTTTGAATCTTTCCGGATTTTTTTGGATATTTATATGTAATTTTTGATTTTTCAGTTTGGATCGACCTTCATAATTAAATTTTTGGATTTTCGAATTCGAATTTTCAGACATTTCGATTCGATTCAGATTCATTTTTTCATAAATTTTCAGATTTTTCAGTTCAGATCGACTTTTATTGTTAAATTTTTTTGATTTTCGGATCAAATTTTCGGACAATTCGATTCGGTTCGGTTTCATTTTACATAAATATTCGTATTTTTTAGATCGATTCGAATTAGGCAAAAATCTAAATTGAAATCCAAATATTCATGCATCAATATGATGCTTTTATATGTCGGTCCCTATAATCACGGGTATTCTATAAAGCCACCTTCTTATCAATTTAATCATTTCAACTACCTTCTATAACGAGCACTCATTTTCATAAAGATCTATATACATGACATTTCGTAATGATCCCATAATAGCCTTGTCTTACGTCCAAAGTCATTCTTTTACATGATTAAGTATATAACGAATAAAAAAAAAGTATTGCCTATTATAATAAAATGAACAGTATTGCGCTATTATAAGAATTTTTTATTTGTTATATATAATGGTTGAACTATTACTTAAATTTTTTTATTATAAGACAGTTATACTAAATAAAATTTGTGTGTAGTAGCCTAAGAGTAGAGTGGTTAATATTAGAGGTCAAAAGTCTAATGTTTAATAAATAATGTTATAAAATTCGAAATATTACAATATGATTATAGAGATTTCACAAATGATAACATAACAGTGAAATAACTAAAATCCAACAAAATTGCATAAATTACTTAAAGATAAAATTTGATACAAAGGCTCATTTCACCCTTCAAAATGCAATAATTAATCATTCGTGGAAAGCATGCATATTCTAATTAAGATTTTTAGAATATGTATAACTTCACTTTTTTGGTATTTAATATAATAATTTGTAGCTTTTGTTCTTTATTAATTCAAATAAGTTTTACATATTATTAAGATTAAATCTGTATTGTGTGTGTTCTTAACACCATATCTGCTGCGATCATTCAGTTCCACCAGCCAACATCTCTTTGCTGCATCTCCTCCAAAACACACTCCCCCCAGCTCAGAACAAGCTTCGAGAGATGTAAGCAACGTGACAAAATCTGGACAAACGATATATCTCTCAAACCTTCTCCGTGAATCTCACCAAGGAGTCTCAATGCATCAACAGGCCGAGCATGCATTTTTCACAAACCATTTCATAATCGTTTTCCAACAAACAATTTCTCTCTTGGCCATTATTCTAAAGATGAGCAACCAAGAATCAACAATTCCGTGTGCAGCATAGACGTGTAAGAACTATTTTGCTAATTAATTAGTGTGTCTCGATTTTTTACTTACAAGCCAATAACTATTATATGTATTTATTAAGCCCATTTGGTTCGTTGATGGGCTGCCTTTTTTTATAAAGTCCACATTCTTTGTAATCTTATGTTATCCATTATTCATTCTACCAAAAATAATATTTTAGATCAAGTGTGACTACAAAAGGCAAAAAGGGAGAAAACAACGCTTCCGATCAATGGCAATACAAATTCTGCTTCAGGTATGTTTCCGAATTTAAGTTTATATGTGGTATCAGAACATGCATCGTGAATCGATGATTATCTATGCGTTATTTTGATTTTTCCCCATGTATTCATTGAAATGCTTGAACAAAAAATTCTGTTTTCACCAATCAACTTCATCGAAAAATATGTTGGAATTTTTCACTTTTCATTCACGGCTTCCGAATCGAAAATTGTTGATTACCACACTCGAAAATTCCAAAATTCCCTAAATCGTCCCGTTCTTCGAAAGAGCATATCATAATGCATGCAAGTAATTATTAATATGCCCAGGTCGTTATTAATATGCCCAGGTCGTGATTAATTTATTTGGTGTCGGGAATAATTCAATAACCGTATTAATCCTTGGCATGCTGTTCTTCATTAACCAACTTCTTCTTCTCTCCCAAATTTCCGGCCACATCTCATTGGCTGCTGAGTTGAAGTGTTGAACGAAAACTTCTGACACTTTTGGTCGGCGAAAACTTAAAGAAAAATTCATGTTTGTGGTTTCTGTTTTTCAAAAATTTGGAGAATCCTTTCAGTTTTTCGAAAATTCCATGTGGACTTGATTTTCGCTCGACATTTTCTAAATCGAAGGAATTTGTTTGTCGTACGGCTATTATGTTATCCGCTGTTTTCGTTCGCCGATGCCCGTTATTTTCACACGCCGTTTTGGCTTTCTGTCGGCCATGGATGACGGTCGGCGGGACGGGCGTAGTACAGCTGGCGAAGACGCGGCGATGCGGCGGCGGTTGCTGGCAGAGTTGCTGTCGGCGGTTGGAAAGTTGAGAAGAACGCGTCGTTTGGGTGAGGGAGAAGACACTCTTTTGTTTTCTTGGGCCATAGGCTACAAAAGTTTGGGTTAGTGTGTGGGCTGAATTACTTAAAGTTGGGCAGAAAAGTTTGAGCAGCATTTTCCTTTTTAAAATTTTGGGCCTTTAATTCTGTTCTCAATGTCTTTGGGCAACAGCAAATTTTTGTGGGCTGCAATTAATTATTGGGCCGCAAATAACAGCGTTTGTGCTGTGGACTTTTGGGCCGCCATTTTGGACTATGAAACAAAGCAGCCCATTATGATATAATTTTCCTCCTGAAGGTCAAAATCTTTTTGGAAAATTACCATCAATTCTAATAAATTATAAGAACATTAATAATATTTATTAATTTTGGTTGGATATTTTGCATGTGAGAATTGTTGATTTCGAGATCATATTTTTCTAAAATTATGGAAATCTTGATTTTATGCTTGTATGTATAAAGTAAAGCTTTTTTTATCCATGCTTTATAGTATGCTTATATTGATGGTATATTACTATAAATACTTGTGATGATAAATTGATATCTATTTGATAGTCAGTTGTTAGTCACCAAGATGGCCTAACCATAGAATTCTGATATGGATATCAATTTAGTGTATTCAACATCCGTGTTTCAAATGAAATAAGTTTGACGTACATGGATAGTTGACTCTTGTTACTTATTGAATATACATTCCGCCCAAAGGTGAAGCCGTCCAATAGGTAATAAGAATTACGTAGACAAATATTATTTACTAAATATATTTGGATGTCAACAAAGTATATTTCGTCGAATGTCATATTTTTCTATTAAGGTTTAAGTGTTAAATTAAGATAGTATAACTTAGTTTTTGCCCAAAGGCGTTCTAGGTTGTACTTTAGTATTAGAATCTGAACATAATTTCAGCATTTTATGATTTATATCTGCAGCTATTTCTCTTCATTTGCAAGCTTCGTCTGTTACAAATTTGTAATGGAAAAAACTTATCTAAGTGGTACGAACAAGTCGAGTTTCACTTAGGTGTCTTGAATTTTGACTTGGCACTCTAGGAAGATAAGCATGCTGCTATTACTGATGATAGCAGTGATGATAAAAATATTATCTTTAAGTCTTGGAAAAAATCTAACAGATCAAACTTTATATTCGTGTGAATAACTTAGCCAACAACATTAACACTACTATTCCAAAAGTAGAAACTGCTAGAGGATATCTCAGGATAGTGGAAGAGCGGTTCGTTCTCCCGACAAGTCACTCGCTGGTACACTATGTCAAAAATTACGACCATAAAGTTTAATAGGTCGAAAAGGATACAAAAGCATATAATTGAAATGACTAACCTTGCAGCAAGACTTAACGGTTTAGGGATAAAGGTCAATGACAATTTCCTTGTGTTGTTCATTTGAACTCGTTGTCTTGTAACTATGGACAATTCCACATCAACTATAATGTTATCCGTGACAAGTGGGATGTGGCAAAATATTCTAGAAAGCTTGTTGAGGAGGAAACATGGCTTAAGAACTTTAAGGGGCATTCTGTCAGTTTTGTATCTCAAGGAACTGGGAAGGCACATAAAGGCAAACTTCCCCAAGAAAGTACAAGAGTAAAGGTGATCATGTTGGCAAAAAAAAAAAAGACAACACTTCTGTAAGAATTAGAAAGATTGCCTGAAACGTAAAACTTGGTTTGAGAAAATAGTATGTATTTTGCCTTTGTATGTTTCGAATCAAATTTAATTGAAATTCTTAACAATACTTGGTGGTTTGACTATGCTACTATAGCTCATGTTTCCAATGTAACGCATGGATTTCCTTATGATCTAAACAACAAATCCACTTAAAGACTTTTTGTTTATGAAAAACCATATGAAGACTCCAATTGAAGGCATACGGACTTACCGTTTGGTTTTGGATATTGGTTTCAGTTAATACTTGTTAGAAACTCTTTGTGTACCATCAGTTTCTAAAAACCTAACTTGTTTACCTAATCTTGATACTTTAGGATTTGTGGTTTCATTTGGCAACGCCGATTTTAGTTTGTGTAAGATTAAAATGTTGTTGGATCTGGTAATCTTAGATGGTTTGCATATACTAAAGCTTGGTCGTGTTTTTGCTGAATCCGTATGTGTTACTCATGAAAATATTAGAATTAAGTGTAACATGGTTAATTAAAGTTCTACTTACTTATGTCACAAACGTTTGGGTCATGTCTTCAAAGAAAGATCACAAATGTTAGTAAAGAATGAGATTTTCCTGAATCTTGATTTTATTGATGTTGGAGTATGTCTGAAATGCATTAAGGGAAAGCAAACCAAACATACAATGAAAGGAGCAATAAGAAGTAGTCAATTATTTGAGATGATTCACACTAATATTTGTAGTTCTTTGATGTTCCATCTTTTGGTGGAGAAAAATATTTTATCACATTTATTGACGATTTTTCACGTTATGGTTATATATACTGTCTTATTGAAAAATCTCAGGCAGTTAATGCTCTTGAGGTGTATGTCAATGAAGTATAAAGACAATTAGATAGAAATGTGAAAATAGTAGGATTCGTAAGGGTGGTGAATACTATGGTAAATGTAGTGAAATAGGATAGTGTCCTGGTCTGTTGCAAAGATCCTCAAAGCTCGCGGTGCGCAATACACAATGCCAACCACAACTCAACAAAATGGTTTAGCTAAAAGAGGGAATAAACCATTAATAAAAATGGTTAGAAGTATGATGAGTAATTGTATTTTGCTATATTATTGTGGATCTATGCTCTTTAGACTACCACCTAATTGTTGAACTAAGTACCTAGTAAATCAGTTCCTAAAACTCCATTCGAGTTGTGGAATTGAGAAAAATCCAATTTAAGGCACCTGAATGTTTGAGGCTTCTAGGCAGAAGTAAGAATATATAAGTCGCATGAAAGGAAGTTAGATTCTCGAACAATTTGTAGATACTTTATTGATTGTCCCAAGAAATCTAAAGAATATAGGTTTTAAGTCCCTACCCATAGTTCAAGAATAGTTGAAACTGGTAATGTTAGGTTCCTCGAAGGTGATGAAATAGTGGGAGTGCCATGAAAGACGTTATGAAAATAATAAAAATAACGGAAATTACTTTTGTATCAATAAATATTCTTTTATTTGTTCTAGCAAATAATGTAAACCCAAATGATGTTGTACAACATTTGGATAATGAGGCAGAACTACATAATGATGATAATATTGATAAACCTTTGGAAGTGTCATTAAGACGATCTCAAAGATAAAGAAGATCGGCAATTTTTGATATTTATGAGGTTTATATAATAGAATCAGATCTTAAAATTAATAAAGACCCAGTTTCATTTGCGCAAGCCATAAACAGTCCCGAGATAAAAGAATGGTTAAATGCCATGAAAGATAAGTTCCAATCTACGGAACTAAACAAAATTTGGAATCTTATCAAATTGTTAAAAGGTTCTAAACAAGTCACCTATAAGTGGGTCTTTAAGACCAAATACGACTAGACTTGTTGCCAATGGATTCACTCAGAAGGATGACATTAATTACAAGTAGACATTTTCAACGGTCTCTAAGAAAGACTCATTAAGATAGCTCATTATTATTTAGAGTTACATCATATGGATGTGAAAATAACGTTTCTTAATGGTGAGTTTGAATAAGAGATTTATATAGATCAACTAGAAAGATTTTGAATTATGGGGAAAGATCACTTGGTGTGTAAATTAGAAAAAAAATATACACGTCAATGGCAAAGCAAGTTCAATGTTACCATAAAATCTTTTGGTTTTGAAGAAAATATTTTTGACCAATGCATATATCGAAAGATTAGTGAGAGAAAGTTTATCTTCCTAGTCCTATGTATTGATGATATTTTACTTGCTGCTAATGACTTGGGCATATTATGGGAGACTAAGGAATTTCTCTTTTCTCTCAAAGAACTTTGAGAGTATAGATATGGGAGAGACATCTTATGTGATTCGAATTGAAATATTATAAGATAGATCACAAGAATTATTGGGATTGACTAAAAAACTATATCATAAATTTTTTGGAGAAATTTCATAAGCATAATTGTTCTGCAGGAATTGTTCCCATTCAGGAAGGGGATAAATTCAGTTTCAATCAATGTCCAAAGAATGTTTTCGAATGAAATGAGATGGAAGCAATTCCATACTCTTTCATTGTAGGCAGGTTGATGTATCTCTAGACTAGCACAAGGCCCGTCATTAGCTTTGTCATTGGGGTTCTTGGTAGATATCAAAGTAATCCTAGAATTGATTGTTGGAAATCTGCGAAGAAAGTTATGCATTATCTTCAAGGCACTAAGGATCACATGCTCATGTATAAAAGAACCAATCAGGTAGAAGTGGTTGGTTACTCAAATTTAGATTATGCCAGATGCATTGACTATAGGAAATCCACCTTTGGCTATTTATTCTTATTCGTAGAAAGAGTCATTTTTTGGAAAAGTGCAAAATAATCTGTCATTGCTTCACCCACTATGGAGGTAGAATATGTGACATGTTTTGAAGCCAAAATTATGCATTTGGCTATTGGATTTTATTTCAGGACTTGGGGTAGTCGACACCATTACTAGGCCGCGATAATTCTGTTGTAGTATTATTCTCCAAGAATACAAATGAATCTGCTAAGCATGTGGGGATTAAATATTTTGTCGTTAATACGAAAATTCATAAACAAAGAGTGTCTACATAACACATTAGCATTGACATCATGATTGTAGATCCGTTGACTAAGGGTTTACAACCTAAGACATTTAAAGATCAGGTATATAGTATGGGTCTTGGTTATATCAAAGAGTGTGTTATTCTTGACATATAAGACACTTTGATATATCATTTAAGAATTTCTGACATGCATTAAGTTGCATTCTGTTTGTTATGAATGTGCGCGCTTTTACTCTGTTATATCAATTAAGTATTTCTGACATGCATTAAGTTGCAGTATGTTTTCCTAGACATTATTGTGAACCATTAATTTTGAAGCCTATTACTATATGTTATTGGTGTTTTAGTATATGAAACACTACAAAAAAACGTACTTTATCGATGGAATCTCCGATAGAAAAATATTTGTCGTACTTTACCGGGGGATTACCGACCGACAATCCGCTGGTAAATTCACCGACGGACTCACCGATGGTTTTACGACGGACTGTGGCACGAATTGTGCCCGCCAAATTTTCTGATAGTGTTACCAACGGATTGTCCGTCGTTAAAATCATCGACGGACAGGGTCCGTTGGTAATCGTTTTTAATATATAACTAAATGAAAAAAATTATTTTGCCGACGGAGTAGTCTGTCGCTGTTACCAAGGGATTTCTGTCCGTTGCTTTGTCTGTACGAATTACATTTATCGAGGGACGTATCCGTCGGTAATGGCGACAGACATTGTCCCTCGGTGAAATTCTTATATTGGTTCTGCCCCTTTTTTTTCCCTTTCTTTTTCCCTGCCATAATTCCCCTATCCGCCGTCCTCACGCCGGCCGTCATCCGTCGCCCTTCCACCGCGCCCCCCGCCGCCTGTTGACCGAGGCCACCGCAGCCCGTGCTCTTCCACCACTTCCTTGCGTGCCGTCATCTAATCCACCGTGCTCTCCGTTGCCGTCACCCTATCCACCGTGCCCCTATTACATGTCCACTTATTAAGGCCGCTGCAGACTGTTGCCTCTTCCACCGTTTCCTGGCGTCGGTTAGTTTCCTTTCAATTCTTCAAGTTCAAAGTGCCAATTCTTTCATAAAATTTTGAATGAGCATATTGTGACTTGCAGTTTGGAGAAAACATTGAGGAGCTACTCTTGCTTGACTAGTGGTGGCACCCTTGCTATCTACTACAACAACAAGAAGTTCTATATCAATGTACCCTATCGCGCAGTCTGCATCATAGAAACTGACTGTGAGGTCGACTTTTCCCCCCCTTTGGATTATGTAGAGCCCGAGAAACCTACAAATTCCATGAAGCAGACTAGACAAGAAGGTTACCTTTAATGATTCAGGCTACCATCATTTCTATTCCATTACATATGCAAAATCTTTAATTTTCTCAACTAATTTTTTCATCCAATTTTCTCATAGTGTGCTTATGGAGGGATATAATTCCATCATTTGAATTGAGAGGCAATGGAATCATGGCAATAAGTTAGGAGGAGATGTGATACGGATATTCGAACATGGAAGATTTACAAAAGAGGACCAAGACGAGTATTTGATGGAGCGCGCGAGGCGGTGGATAGGAGCATCGAGCACGCCAACAATACAGGCAAAGATCAAGAGTGTTGAGGATAAGTTCGCAAGGCTGGAGATAGAGTTGAAGTTTAAGTTTATCTTTTACTTATTCCTTTTGTTAAGAGTCTAGTCAAGTTAGGTTTTCCCTTTTAGAGTCCAGTTAGGAAAAGAGTCTTTGTTTTTAAGGTTATAAATACTCCTTCACGTGAGAAGGAGAGGATCATGAGTTTTTTTGGGAATTTTGTCATTGTTGGCTTTAGGTCAAGGACCTCGCAAGAGGAGAAGTATCTTTATTACAGTTTATTGATTCTTATGGGTTTCTTTTCTTCGAACACCTTTCGTGCATTATTGGTTTTGTCCAAATCTTGTGCGATCGATCTCCCTTGTTAACAAGATGTATGGCAGTATGTGTGTGATATTGAAGCAATGTTAGCATCCCTAATATATAATTGTTATATACTTTATGTATAGTTTGAAATACCATTCAATATTAAGTTTTTGCAGCTGATCAGAAAAATTTCACAAAAATAATAATAAATTTTGCATGTGCAGAAAATAATGTGGTACAAATTGTTCGTTCGTAGTCTTGACTTAAGATCAGTCTTGTTTGACACTCAAGATGTGGAGTCCTTGTTCAGAGTAGCACCTGCTGCCAAGAAAGAAGCGGATACGCCGGCTGGAAGCTTGAGCGATCTTCCAGCCCCGGTTGCTGCTGCCATTGCTGTCGAAAAAAGATTAATGGAGGTCGAAAGATAGCAGCTGCTATACGTTGCAGAGTGAACTCGAATCCAGGTTAGCTGGGAAAGCATGTGATTTATACCGGTTATTTAATTCCAATCGTTCACATCACTTGTGTAGATAACAAAAATTTGATGCCAGGCAGTGATAAGTTTAGTTTGTACATGGTAGGCATATATTTACTCAACATATTGTAGGAATTAGGCAAGGTCAGATTAATGTATATCTCCTCTCCATGAAAATATAAATACAAAATTATGGGCGGTAATTCTTGAAAAATGAAAAACTTACATAATCACTGGAAATAAAGTTATAGCTAGTTTTTTGTAATTAGATTGAAAATGGCCTAAATGTCCGGTTCGCATATATAGTGTATTTGCATAGTATAATTGGATTTTTATATTTGGAATTAGGATATAATTTCATTCAAAAATAATAATATAATTCTTGTATAAAATTCTATCAGCCGCTAAACGCTACACCAATTTCCATGCAATTACAACAATAGACTATATATCTTTAAGGGGGGGGGGGGGGGGGGTGCAGTGGAAATTTTAATC
>JAYDZE010560031.1:0-12744 GCA_034509125.1 Monilaria moniliformis | reverse complement strand
TATATAAATCTGTGCATGTGTGAATGTTTTAGTATAGAAAACATGATATTGTGTTTTTATGAAATGCATAATTATGAAAATCAACCTTTAGTTATGTTAATACAGCTTATTTTAAAACAGATTAAAGATTCAATAATTCAATAAGAACTTTTACCGATTATTTCAACTATAGATATCAAAGAATTTGTTGGGAGGGGTGTTTAGGGTTTAGGTATTTTTAAAGCTATGCCTAGACACGCTCAAAGGGCTCTCGTGGATCCTAACTACCCCACCAATTTTGGGGTGGTCCAGAAGACAACAAACAACAAAAAAACGTGGGATAGGCCCGTGACTCTCAATTTCTTCCCGACTCGAGACCCCCACGATGGCACCATGGAGATAATGAGGATTCGAGAGAACTTTTGGGAGTTGTGCTCATGAGCTGGGCTCACAACAATCTTTAGAGGCCAATGGTCATCATACTGATGGATGATGCTTAAGTTCCTTAGTACACTCAAGATCAACAAGACGAGGGGGCCAACTCGAGTTTCGGGTATCGAATTTCACCTTGATAACCAAAATTTGAGCTATCTTTGTGAGAGTTGCGCAACATCTTCAATTGCCCAAGTGGAGAACTCTTCGAGCCGAATGAGTATAGACGTGATGAGTTTTGGAACTTGATCACGCTCAACACAAGAGAATATACACCCTTTGAGCCATCCTCCGCCAAGTCATTACAATTTGGAACCCGATCCTCCATTATATCCAATGGGCATGTGCAAACCTTCCATTTGAAAGACATTATAGCGGTATGGTTCAAACCACCGAATCGTTCCTCCTATGGAGTCTCCTTCGTGGCCAAGCCATAGACCTTAGCGCACTTTGCTTTACACTTGGAGATAATGGCCTAAAAAAGAGGAGGAGTAATCACTCAAGGAAGAATCATCACCCTACGGCTAGCCATTGTGGACTAAACTTGATGGAGTGGGAGACCGCCTAGGGGGAGATGTTTTTGAATAGCCAACAACTCAAAATGATGGAATTCTTCAAGATGGATAGTGAACATCGGGCCTACCTCATCCAGAAAATGGGGTATAACTTTCCCTTACCTAATCCACGCCTCACGGTGATCACTAGTTGGGAGATAAGGTACGATTAAAGGACAAACGAAATAGCCCATCGAAGGGCTATAGAGGTTGCCCCTCCAATGTTACCTTGGAAGCACATGTATCAAGTCATTGGAGGAGATCCAGATGATGTCCTCGAGCTTAAAGGAGTGCCCAAGAAGAACCTATGCACGTGCATTCCCATGATGAAGCGGAACCTACTCAACGTCGATGTCGACGTAGAAAAAAGGGAGCCAACGCAGGAAGAGATGTACGAGGCTATGGGGCATTGCATCGACACGTTGGAGACTACGATGGCTTACCTCTTTGACGCCATGGATGGGCGTTTCAATATTGTCGATGGTCATTTCGACACCATCAACAAAAACATGGCCATGATGTTGTCAATAATGCAACAATGGTACCCCTATCCTCCACCCCTGCCCCAATGATAGTGGGTAAGAACCTCACTAAATCTGTCATTTCCCAAACTTAGTCGTTGCATGGCTTTGCCTAAGTTTGGGAGGATGCTACGGTGGATTTGAGATTTTCTTCTTTGTTTTTCTTTTTTTTTTTGTGTTTTCTTTGTATTTTTGTTTTTTTTTTAACTCGTTTTTAGGCAGATTTTTTTCCTTATAATTTTTAAAACTTTATTGAAACATTGATAAGAAGGATTGGACTTGTCACTAATGATGTATTCTTCTTAAAAATTTGCTCACTTGATTGATGATTATGGATTTTAATTTAGATATGCATGTGTATTGAACTGCTTGTTTGCCTTGATTCATAAGAGTGATTACCTAGTGAGATTTGAGCCAAAAAAATTTATTTCATGTGTGAGTTGATCAATAACATATCTTAAGATTATATAACTTGCTCAAAATCTATTTGAATCTACATATTGAATGTATATATAGAATATGAAGTTAGGCCATCTTTCTTATGCAACTTTTATCCTAAAATTTGACCTTTACCCATATTTTCCCTAATTAGCCATTTCGAACCTTGAAGCTTATTCTTTGATTAGTCAAATTTTGATAAGATTCTCTATCTTGTGGTCATTAGAAAAAGAAATGTTTCATGTCTATATTTATAGTTGAGTATGATATATGTTTTACCTAAAAATGGAGAATAAAGGAGCAGGAAATTTATGTGAAGAAGAAATATGATAGGATAAAATAGAAAAAAAAATCTATGGAAAAGAACTATATTGTTGAAAAAAGGATTTTGGAAAGCAAGAATGAAATTAGACAAACATAGTAGTTTGATTAAGAATGGTTGGTGATAAGGTGAAAATAGTTTTTGATGATCACTTTGTTATCCTAATTCTTAGTCACTTAGCCTATATATTCCTTACCTTGTCTAAATAGCCTACATTACAATAAAAAAATAAAGACATTTCCGATTCTTGACGTGCATTCATATAAAGTAGAGGAGCGATGAGATCTTGAGTAAGCTTATGGTAAACTTTTGAGTGTTATTTGATTTTAGAATATACACTTTTGTCTTATACACTTGAGAGATGAAAATATACACAGTCTTCTTATGTTGTGAGGATCATGAATACAAGGTGATACACAAGTTAGTATATATTATGCATTATATTTTCATTCTTGATTATTGTTTATCTTATAAACTTCTAAATCTTGTTTTGAACTGAAGTGACGTTTGACCCTAAGCCTTCAATATTTGAGTGTTTTCTTTAGTGCTTCTTTTTTCTGTGTTTGAGGACAAACAAAAGCTTAAGTTTGGGGGTTTGACACACTTAGTATTTTGGTTATTTTAGTATTTAAAACCAAAGCATTTTAATTAGTTTTGATTATATTTAGCTTTGTTTTGGTTTAAATATCTATCAATTGATTGTTTTATGAGTTTATTAAGTTTTGAAGGTAAAAGATGCATAAAATGCTGTTAAAAGGCCAAAGGATCGAGAACGGCGCGAGTTCGACGAAGAAAGGATCCCAAACGGTCCGTTTGGGAAGAGCCAAGAGCCACATGACCTTTCCGCCGTAAAATAGCCATTGATTTGAAGAAAGAATCCCAAACGGCACGTTTCAGAAAACACTCTTACCAAATAGATCGTTTGGCAATACGAGATCAGAGATCGTTTGGCAAGATGAGATCAGAGCCATTTCCACACGGATTGTTTTCCACTTCGGATTTGGTTAGGAAGTTCTATCATTGGCCAATATAGCCCTACCTTTTCTATATTTTTTGTGCCTATATAAGAGGCTTTCATGCACGATTTTGACAACAACTTTTACACCATTCAAGCCATATTTTAATATATATTGTGCTACCATTCATCCACCTACTTGTTGGAGAAGTCTTTGCCCAAGCAAAATGAAGTTCGTGAAACAATCGAAGACAAGATGAAGCTCAACCTTCATACAGGTTCTTTTAGCCTTAGTTTTAGTTGTTTTTATGTTTTATTTTGTTTTTGTTTTTTTTTCTATAGCCATGCTTGGCTAAAGACATTTTTATTCTAGAGTTAGAAAGTAATCAGCTCTAGTTTGTTCAATCGTTTGATTATTTATCCAATACCTTATTTGATTTTATCTCTCTTATTTATTTATCTTTTGTTTGCTTGATCACCAAATAAATGATCTTGTGTGTGCCAATGCGAGATTTTGAATATGAGTGTTGATGCATGATTTGTGGAGTAGGTAACACACTAATCAATAAAATCGGAAGGCTTGAGATTAACTGTGAGAAATCAATCCTAGATGCTTTTAGGAGTTGCAAGCAAAGACCTAAAGCTCTAACTTGTAATCTACTCTTTGGGTACCTCGGAAGGGGGTCTAAACTACTTTTGTGATTGTCTAGCTAATTTTGATGCCACAAATTGAATAATTAATTGAATGTTAAATGAATGATGTGTTGATGAAATCAATTACATAGAATAACTCTTTCTATTTTTGTTGTTAGTTTTATTTCTTTATGCTTTTATTTTTTTTCTTTTTACAAGATCTTCCACAATCCAGAGTTATGTGATCTGGATAGTAATAATTGATTGAGGTTGTAGTATTTGGGATGTAAATAGTTCATGTGGATACGATACTCTTTACTTACTATTTAATATGCTAAAATTGCACCATCCTCTTGCGGTATAATTATTAGTAGAAATAAATTTTAGGTCATGTATGCGTGATATGCTTGCTGAGTGTCATGTGCTGCTTATGATGACTGTTCAATAACACTCAAATTACATTGTAGAATGTAAATAGTACACATAATTTAACATGGTCCGAAGTAAATCATCCAACGTCTACGATCTAGTAACACCAAATAATCCATTAACTTGGATCTCTTGCTTGCGGGTGCAAGAAACGTATTCACTCATTGGGATCTTCTTACTTCCAGTGCAAGAAACCTAACTTGCTATTTTATTGGTTGTTCCTATTAACCGATAAGAATGTAACCTTATATTGTCAACGGATACACTGGTCGTTACCGAATCTTCCTTTGCTTTTAGACTACGAACACTTTGTCGCTTACTTGCTTTCTACTTCTAAAACTTAACCCCTACTTTCCAGGTAAGGGGTAAGTTTTGAATGTTGTTCCAACTATGTCAGCAAACCGTTACAATGAAGAACAATGCTAAGGCTTAGTTTGCTCGATCTAAGCTTAGGATGTTTACAAAGTGGCCTTAGATCTAAGTGAATATATGTGTTAGCTCAAGTAAGAGTTTAATAAACAATTGAATGTTGATTGTCTTTGGTTACTATGCTACCAGAGTGCTTGAGAGTTTGAGTTTTTTGAGCGCTTTAGACAATGTAGCTCGCAATGATTCTCTAACCTTCAATGATTATAATCTTCCTCTAATTATAGGCATCAATCTGAAATAGTATCGTAAGAGGAGTACCAATCAAACTTTGACCTCTGGCGGTGTTTTCTTCCATTTTGAATTTATTTTGTGGGTTGTTGTTGACATGTTGTTTTCGTCGTTTGCAACCTAATATGAGATCTTTGCAACATCAAATTTATTCTACATAGGTGCCAAAGTACGAAAGATTTCTTTTGTGGTTAGTAAGGTTAACTCGATTGATGCTAGCTTTGTTGAAACTTGGTGTTTGGTTGCAAGCTTCCTCCTCTAAGCTAGTTGTCCCATAGATGTGTATCTTTTCAGTTGTGTCATGCTGGTTGGCTACTTCTTACAACGGGTATCGTATCAGTTGTCTTCATATTTGTTGTCTTTTTTCATGTTGTCCTTCGAGTTCTTCTTTGTTGCTTCAACACTTGGGTTATCTTTGTAATCTCAATCCTAGATGAAACGAGACATACATGAAACGAGACATACATAATTAAATAATATCATTCATTTAGAATATAATTGAAGCTAATAAATGATATCATCAGTTGAATATTCAATACAATATTGAAAGTTCTTACTCTTGTAAGTTGGAGTACTGTTGGAATAATTATGAGAACGATTATCCCAATAATTACTATAAACGCAGTAAAGCAACATAATGTGAATTGTAGACACAATGAAAATAATTTATACTGCAAATTATTAATTAATTTGTAGCGCAAGTCCACTATAGAGTGCATTATTATTCAATAGATTAAGAATCCCTCTTAATCTATAGAACTTAGTATAATAAGATAGTAACACCAACAATCCCTCTTAATTTAACAAATCGACTAACTAATAGCAGAAAGCTATTAGATTCAATTAAGCCAAGTGGACTAATAGGTGTCCACTAAACATTTTTATCAACCTATCAAACACAAGAGTTCGCGAGTCTCCCATTCAAGGTGAACAAACTAATTGTCAAGTACAATGTTGGACCAAAATAGACTCTATTTATGAATCGATACTAAATGCAATATGTTTTCCTCTATTATAGAGATCATGAAGCTTGACGTATGAGGATGTTGAAAGTGCAGATCATGATTTTCGATACATTCAAGCTTGGCCCAAAATGAAGATCCACAGTTGAGCCAAGAGCAAACTTAACTTCCAAATCTCGACCACTACACCTATCTGCAAGCTTCTAATTAAGTCTTCATTGAATTATTCTTTAGCCCATTTCAAGTCCATTTCCTGCAAAAAACAATTAAGCAACAAAATACTACAAAATAGAATAATTCATTTTTATGTATAAGACAAAATTCAATTAAATTAAAAATTAAATAGAATTAAAAAATAATTTTTTAACAAATATTAACTAATATTAATTTCCAAGAACAAAAAACAAATGAAAACTAAACTTACTATTTCTAGCAACATGTACTCGTTATTACATACTCTTTCCGTTTACAAAGTATTGTCTTATTTGCTTTTGGAACGAGTTTAATAAATTATTTGAGTGTGTTGTGAGTGGATTGAGAATTTCACTTATATTGTAATTTAAATTGATTAATTTAGTAGGATGTGTTGTAAGTGCAATAAAGGTCCTATTTTTATTGTAGTTATAATATTTTTGGTAGATTTAGCGATGACAATATTAGTAAATAAGATATAGTATTGAGGATTATGATTAAGTGTTGTGCAGGGACAAGGCAAAATTATTAGAAATAGAATAAGACAATTGTTAGTAGGCGCACCAGAATGACAAAATGAGACATTAGTTTATGAATCGATGAAGTATTGTATAAATATATATTCTGATGTAAATTTCGACAATATCATGATTTTATTAAAATTATATTTATATTTATTGTATATAATAATTCTTCTCAACCGATCGGCGACTCCACACAACATGGAATTTACCAACCATCCATCTCACTCACTCTGCGTCAAAATTAATTTCGCCACCCACCCATTGCTTACGCCTCCCATTTGACCGCGTGGCTACCTATGCTGCCAATCATTTCTCTCTATTCCAGTGCTATTCAAATTACTGTTTTGCTTCACAGATTCTCTCTCTCTCTCTCTCTCTCTCTCATCGAAAAATAAGATTTGATTGACCTCTCACCCAACAATCACCGACACTACGACGTACCATGATCCGACCATGGCCACTGTAGATTGAAAGTATTACCGGAAAAGACTACAAATAATGAAATAAATAAGTTCAATATACCACTTGCAGTAGCTTCTTCAATACGTTATTTATTAAATATGAATTTAATCACATATTTTTTTATAACACATTATTTGAAATATATATTCCAAACATTAATGTATATTTATATATATGTTCATGCTATAGTACCATACACAAATGATGGTTGGTTTATTTGATTATTTCATGTGCAGTTATATACTATCCAACTAAGGAAAATTGCAGATATATACATAAATAGAATCAACTGAGTTATTATTAATTAATTCAGTTAAAAATAATAAGGATTCTGATTGGGAAAAGAACAATATTTCTGTGATGCTAGCTCATATTTATGTTAAAACTCATGTTATCGTCTGATGAGTCATATAAACTTTCCATGACAAAAAAATAATTTTTAGAATACTTTTGTTAATTTTGTGATAGTCCACGTATTGGATTATAAGTTGTCAAATTGGTGTTTTGAAATTTCATAACTATTCCATCGTTCTTATTAGTTATTAATTATGACAACTTAAATTAACTACCAACCCCCACACGGCCACACACCTAAAATATATAGCTATGTCTATGGAAGATTTTAAATGATAACTTTTAAGTATTGTGAAAGCGTACAATTATTTTTAATATTTCTATCATGAAAATATATGGTTAATATGTTTTCAGTCTTTATAAATAAAACACTTAAGTTTGAATCCGATGAAAAAAGAAAATTTCATTTTCTGCAACTACAATTAATTTTAAGTGAATGTAGTGACATTATGTGAGCGTGTCTTTTTACGGATTAGCCTAAATAAAAAAAATGATATAAGTTAATCTCTTGTTTATCTTGAAGGATTGAGTTTTGTGCTGTCCCAAGACCCGTAATAATTCATATTAGTTGAGTTAAGTTTATGATTCTTATCTCATTAAAATAAGTCAAATCTCTATTTTATAAAGTAAACACTCCATATATTTAGTATAATACAATTTTTCTTTATTCTTTTAAAAAGAAAAAACTCCACCAACCTGGAACGTTTTTATTTTTTAATAGAAGAAGTAAAATAAAGGATTAAACTGCCACCATATCCTCCTCCTTAAATCAAACCTGCACTCCACTCTCAATCTCTCCATCCATCCCCCTCTCTCTCTCTCTCTCTCTCCCTCTCTCTCTCTCTCCCTCCAATTCCAACCCCGCGAAAATGGATCCCGTCTCCGAATGGGGCAACACCCCTCTTTCCGTGGTCGACCCCGACATCCACGACCTCATCGAAAAAGAAAAGCGCCGCCAATGCCGTGGCATCGAGCTGATCGCCTCCGAGAACTTCACCTCCTTCGCCGTGATTGAAGCCTTAGGCAGCGCCCTCACCAACAAGTACTCCGAGGGCATGCCTGGCAACCGCTACTACGGCGGCAACGAATTTATCGACCAGATCGAAAACCTCACCCGCTCCCGCGCCTTAACCGCCTACCGCCTCGACCCTACAAAATGGGGCGTCAATGTCCAGCCCTACAGCGGCTCCCCGGCCAATTTCGCCGCCTACACCGCCGTCCTCAACCCCCACGACCGCATCATGGGGCTCGATCTCCCCTCCGGCGGACATCTCACCCACGGATACTACACCTCCGGCGGGAAGAAGATCAGTGCCACCTCGATTTACTTCGAGAGTTTGCCTTACAAGGTGGATCCGAAGACGGGGTACATTGATTACGATCGCCTCGAGGAGAAGGCGCTGGATTTCAGGCCGAGAATGATCATCTGCGGCGGGAGCGCGTATCCTAGGGATTGGGATTATAAGAGGTTTAGGGAAATTGCGGATAAGGTTGGGGCTCTGTTGCTATGCGATATGGCGCATATTAGTGGACTCGTTGCTGCTCAGGTATCTCTCGATTTGAATCAATTTTGGATTAATTCGACTTTGTTAGTGAAATTTGATTTGTTTGGGCTTTGAGCTAAGCGTGATTAGGGCATTGTGATTGATTTTGTTTTGTCGTTTTGCTATACGTTGGTGGATTATATTATTATTTTGTTAGATTTTTGATTTGTTTGTTTTCAGTTTGTGGTTTGAGTGTCGCTTTCAGATCTAGAATGTATACTTATCGATTTTTATCTTTTTATCCATAGTTTTCAAATGCATAAGGTAAAAGTATATACCGGCCATGAAGATGAAATCACACATAAGTATGAAATGATGAAGTAATTAATTAAGGGGACGTGTGGTTTGGTGAATGGGATAGATGAGATTGATAGGGTAGAGTAGAATAGGAGGATGATTAAATAATCAATCCAACTCTGGAGTGATAAATAATCATCCAATTGGATGATTAGAGTGCTGGTCGATCTATAACCGGCCGAATCACGCAAACCAAATATTTGATTAAGTTGGATTATTTTATCAATCTTATCTCATCACTCAAACCAAACGCCTCCTATGCCTCCTCCTAGGTGTGTTATATAGTCCTTATTCAAGGGGGGTTGAAATTGGTTTTGGTATGGTAAATATAGTATTATTAGCTTTATAATTTGTATTTATTTTTCAAGTGGACATCAATTGCAGTATGTACATTTTACTTGTTATGTGATTAGCTTGGCCAAACTCCATTAGACTAGAGTTTCAAGATACCCTTTTCCTTTCCAGATCAAATCTGTTTAATGGTTTATGTACATTGTGGTAGCTATCAAATCTTGAATCTCTTTACAGTTGTTACATAACAAGAAAAAGGGATTTGAAATCCTCATCTTGTAGCCATCTAGATGTGAAATATCTTGCTTATTTACTTCAGAAATGCAATAAATTCACCAACTTGGTTCTTCAATCTGGTAAGTATAACTATGGTAAATTTGTTTAGGAAGCTGCTGATCCTTTCGAGTACTGTGACATAGTCACAACTACCACACACAAGAGCTTGAGGGGTCCTAGAGCTGGTATGATCTTCTACAGAAAGGGTCCCAAGCCAGCCAAGAAGGGCCAGCCGGAAGATGCCGTATATGACTTCGAGGACAAGATAAACTTTGCTGTGTTTCCCTCTCTTCAGGGAGGTCCACACAATCATCAAATTGGTGCTCTTGCTGTGGCCTTGAAACAGGCGGCGACCCCTGCCTTCAAGGCGTATGCTAAGCAAGTTAGGGCCAATGCAGTCGCTGTAGGCAACTATCTTATGAGCAAGGGATACAATCTTGTCACTGGTGGAACCGAGAACCACTTGGTTCTATGGGATCTTCGCCCTCTTGGATTGACAGGTAACAGCTGTGGTTTCGGTTTTTCTCGGAAAATAATGAGTTAGTGATAATTTCCATTTGTGCAACACTCATCTGCTGCGGTTTGCTCAGGGAACAAGGTTGAAAAGCTTTGCGACCTGTGCAACATTACCGTTAACAAGAATGCTGTGTTTGGTGACAGCAGTGCATTGTCCCCTGGAGGGGTTCGCATCGGTGAGCATCATTATATCTTCTTGTTGCTAGTGGTTAATCACTGTTTACTTTTTAAGCAAGTATGAAATTTCAGCATCATCATGTTAATTAGAGTTGCAGTAACTCCAAGAACTCTAGCGAGCTTTCTGTGCAATGTGGGAACAAAAAAAGTTGATTTTTTTAAGCGTCATTTTTACTCTAGCTGTGGTTGAAATTTACTCTAATTGATACAACTTCTTTGAAGATATGTCGTCACTTATGTGATTTTAGAATAACTTTGTAGATATGGTTTTGAGTTTTGTGCAATGAACAGAGTAATTTGGTTGAGATGCTACTGTCTTTGTGGTATGAGACAATGCATATGATTGAGTATTTGAAGGATTAAATGATCAAACAAACTCAAAATTGTCAATCCATCAAAGTATTGGTGGGATTAGCCTATATTATTTTTATCTGTCTTACCTGTTATCCAAAATAAACATCACTGGGCACTATGAGTTACTAGATTGATAACCACCCGGCCTGAGATATTGAAGTGGTAAATGTTGCGTGTCAGGTACTCCCGCCATGACCTCTAGAGGTTTGGTTGAGAAGGACTTCGAGCAGATTGCTGAATTCCTGCATAGGGCTGTGACCATCACATTGAATATCCAGAAGGAGCATGGCAAGCTATTGAAGGACTTCAACAAGGGGCTTGTTAACAACAAAGAGATTGAAGAACTCAAGGCCGACGTTGAGAAATTCTCGTCCTCATTTGACATGCCGGGGTTCAAGATGTCTGAGATGAAGTACAAGGACTAAGTCAGAACTCATCATCATCATCATCATCATCATATATTCTTATTATCAGTTTCTGCAATTGTTTTATAATTAAATTTTGGTTCTCAGTTCACCCAATATGCATTTGGGTGAAGAAAATAAGTTCTGTATTCACCAAATGTTTCGGTTTTCTACTATCATAGGTTTTATTGAATTTTCTTGTATTTGTTGAAAGTTGTAGCTGGTGATGGATATTTGAATACTAGCAGTAATTTGTTTATTCTTGGCATTTCCTCGGTATATTGGTTTGAGTAGAATTTTCAGCCTTCTTCAGTGATTTCTGGTACATTTATCTTACGATTCGACAGCTTTTGCGACATTCAATTTGGTTGACATGTTTAGGTTTTTTTATATGAAGAAATTATTCATTTAGTTGGGTTTCAGCAGAGTGTCTACTCGACTTAGGGATGCCCAAAAAAACCGTAACCGGCTGTTCCAACCGGAACCGGAACCGCCGGTTTTCAAACCGGAACCGGCCGCCGGCGGTTCAACCGGAACCGTGAAATCGGTTACCGCGGTTCGGTTCCAGCGTTACGAAACCGAAACCGGCGGTTGAACCGCCGGTTTGGAACCGCCAGTTCCACGGTTCCAACCGCCGGTTCGGCGTGCAACGTAGGGGGGTAGGGGGGGTGCAGGGTAGGGGCAGGCCTAGGTGTCAGAACCCGGCGGTTTCTGCGCCAAAACCGGCGGTTTTGGCAGAAAACCGTGGGCACACCGCCGGTTTTTGCCAAAACCGGCGGTTTTGACGCAGAAACCGGCCGATTTGATATTTTTTTTTTAAAATTTCAAATTTCAAATTTTAAATTTTTCCCACTCATTTTCCTCTATAAATACCTCCGTCATCCCTCATTTCTACTCACTCATCTTGTGTTAACAAGATTTTTCACTTCTTAACCTCCAATTTCTCTATTCTCTACCCCAATTTCTCTCTATTTGTACAAATTGTGATTATTTACTTGCTTGTTGCTACTTGCTACTATAAATTATATTCATTTACACACATTGAAACTATTTTATTCATTCAAGAACATGTCTTCTTCTCGTTCTAACCGTACTGATAAGGGTAAAAGTATTGCCCAAAATCAAAATGACTCCATAAGATCAAAGAAAATATCACGCCGAGAGCAACTCAATATTTTAGATGAAGATTTTGATGCCCGATTGCAGGTAATAAGTGTATTTAACTTGTTAGTCTAATTTGATTTAATACTTTCAATCATTTGATTATTTTGATTATATTATAATGTAGTTTTAAATTTTCAATACTTGATTTGGTTGTAGGAGGATGAATATGATGTTGACAATGGCTTGAGGGGCATGAACACCATGAACATGAACTCCCCCCATGAAATTCTCAATCCTTTCTTCAACACGTCAGCCGACGATTTCAATTTCATAAGTGACGAGGTTCAACAACCATCCCACTACCACC
>JAYDZE010560020.1:0-12745 GCA_034509125.1 Monilaria moniliformis | reverse complement strand
GGGGATGTTGTATCCATTGGGCGCTCTACTGGTCTGGATGGGGAAGACAAATCTGTGCCTGCTGACATGCTTATTTTAGCTGGAAGTGCTATTGTGAATGAAGCCATTCTGACTGGGGAATCTACACCACAATGGAAGGTTATTTCCACTACTAAAATGATACACTTATTCTTTGATTTCCTTAGTATGCTATTCTCATCTTCTGTAATCATGCTATTCTTGTGATTCTATTTTTTCCTTACAACTGATCTCAGTTAGTATAGGATGCTTTTCACAGGCAGTACATGCATGAATAACTAATAACTATATTTGAGATTTGGGAAGAGAATAATGGATATAATTTTTTCCCAGAACTTTTTGGTTTACCTTTCTATTAGCTTCATTAAACTAGATAAAATCACTTTGGTACACTTTCTCTTGTAGATATTGATAAGCTTTTCATTTACATCCACTTGAAGAATATAAAAGGAGGAAGAATTGCAGATAGAAACACATTTTTTTCTGAGGCCCTTGTTAAGATTCATATTCATATTGGCCATGATAATTTATACATCTAATAATAAAATTATGCATATATAATCTTCTGAGGTTTTCATCTTAATTCGTTAAGATTTTTGTAGGTTTCAGTAGGCAACAGAGGAAATGATGAGAGACTATCAATTAAACGGGATAAAGCACATGTTCTTTTTGGTGGTACAAAAATATTACAGCATACACCAGATAAGGTTTCCCACTCCTCTCTTCTTTCTATTGGCAGAATTCTCACATGTTCTGTTCGCATTTGAGCATTCATTTATTATCTTCTTGATGCAGACATTTCACTTGAAAGCCCCTGATGGGGGCTGTGTGGCTGTTGTGCTGCGAACTGGATTTGAGACTAGTCAAGGAAAGCTAATGCGTACTATATTGTTTTCAACTGAGAGGGTAAAGCTGTTTTCCGGTTTCTAGTTGGTTTATTAATATTATATGGATACTTCTGTTCATAATTTTCTTGACAATTTTATTATTGAATGTGATCTATAGGTTACTGCAAACAGCTGGGAAAGTGGGCTTTTTATTTTGTTCTTGGTAGTATTTGCTCTTATAGCTGCTGGTTATGTCCTTAAAAAGGTAAAGTGGTTCTGATAGATGTTCATGAAGATCTCATTCTCATCTTTTTTGGATAATTTATTTATAAAGAACATGGTGTATGTTATGCAATAATTGTTCCACAGGGCCTTGAGGATCCAACAAGGAGTAAATACAAGCTTCTTCTGAGCTGTTCATTGATTATTACTTCTGTGATTCCCCCCGAACTTCCAATGGAGCTGTCAATAGCTGTTAATACATCATTGATTGCACTAGCCCGGCGGGGAATTTACTGTACAGAACCATTTAGAATTCCTTTTGCTGGAAAGGTGAGTAGTACAACTTTTATTTTCTGATATAAAATTTTACAAATATAATCAGTGGGTTCGTTTAGTACCAAACCTCAAAATCTTTTTCCTGCTGCGATTGGATAATATTGTGCTTTGTTTTCTCAACTGTTTGTAGCCTACACTTTCTTTAAATATTATATTGGTGTTCTTGATATTGTTATATTTGAAATAATTTTGTTGAGTGTAATGTACCTGAATTAATTGAAACTAGGAGACTATTCTGTCTTTTATTGAATCATTTCTGTTGAGTCCAGCGAAGGGAGCAACTTGTCTGGTCTCCATGTGTATTAATTAGGTGTTAAAATATCAGAGGTTCTTTGACATATGAGCTTGTAAAATCTTATTTTGTCTGTCCAAAACAACTTAAGCTTTTTCTTCTGACCAGAGTATATCAGGTCTGGAGTTGAAAATTGACTCTCTAAATTGTACAATTTGGATGATCTTGTACTTCATTAGCATTGCTCATATAACCTTTTAGTGTTATAACAAAGATTTGGTCTTTAATAATCGATTAGTTAGAATTAATCCTTGAGCCTACCAGCTTCAACCAACCAATCAGAAACTTATTCTAGTTAGCAAATTTGTCTATCACTAACGACACATGCTTATAATATTCTGTAGCCCAGTGCTTGTTATGTACTGGATTTGTGCTCTATGCAGCAGCGTGGCTTAGCGTTCTGAGTGATATTACTTGGTAAATGATAGATACCGGCCACGAGCATTTCTTGAATCTGAAATGGTTAGATTAGAGTTAATAAATTCCAACTCTTTTGGTATTATATCATAGAATTTCTTGTTCTTAGAACTCAGTGTTTGCTATTTAATTCTACATCTATAAAAGTGCGGTTACTGGGTTTTATAGTCTCCTATTGCTATAGTTTAAAAAAAATGCTAGAGTATTGTCAATTACTGTTTCTCTCTCTCCACCCTCTCTCTCACACACACACACACACGCACAGGCACACTATGTGCTTCTGTGGCTGTTGATCTGATGTTTACTTTAAAGCATGTCTGCTGATTTTGATCTATTTTTACCCTTTCAGGTTGATATATGTTGTTTTGATAAGACTGGGACACTAACTTCAGATGACATGGTATGATGCTCAAGTTGTAATAAACATATCTCTTCTTGATCCTCTAATATATTTTGTTTATTTCTTCATTTGTTCCTCAGGAATTTTCTGGAGTTGGTGGTCTGACAGATAGTGAAGACTTAGAAACAGAAATGTCTAAAGTGCCTGATCGAACTTTGGAAATACTTGCATCCTGTCATGCTTTGGTCTTTGTGGATAATAAACTGGTATGATGTATTGTCGTTTGTGAAGCATTTAGTTAAGCTCACTGCTTTAAAATCTGGAATGTCATCCAGTAGAAGTGCCTGGGATGTAGACTAGGTCCCATTTCAGATGGCTTTAGTGATCTTTGCCTTTGGATTGTTACTATGTGGTTCATGGTTTCTGACATGATGAATTCTATTTCTAATGAAGTGATTGTGTAAGTGGAATATTAATTTGTTTATACATAACTCATGATTGGTATTAGTTATGAATATGGAGGAGGACAGGGAAATAACAAATAGGGGTAGAAAGTTCATAAAACTGAAGATGTTGTAAAGTCTGGGATGTGTGGCTGTATTACTATGGTACAGTGGTTTATGTGGTTCTTAGACAGTTCTGCATTTAGTAAAAATTCTTCCTGGAAATTCATGCTTTCTCTAGTCATGGCCTATTGAAGACTGGGTAATAAATTTCTGGTCAAATCATCCCGTCTCCAATCACAAACGTGCATAGTCACAATGACTGCATTTCCTCACAATCAGGGGTCCCTATTTGAGAAGTCTGAAACATTGATAAGGTATATTGCTCACTTGTATTGCAAAAAATGTAAACTGATATATTAGATGTATTATGTTGTCAATATGTTGCTCTTAAATTTGTATATTCGTTTAATAAACTCTTGTTTTATGCAGTAACTTTTTCCCTCTATACCTTGACTTAGGTTGGTGATCCTCTTGAGAAAGCTGCACTAAAAGGAATTGATTGGACCTACAAATCAGATGAAAAGGCCATGCCAAAAAAGTATGCTATTACTCTATCTTTGAGTTAGTGCCATTATGTCGATGTAGTTAATTTATTTTTTTAGCTGATGCTAAAATGTACTTGATTCCGTTTTAAAAGAAAACCCTTTTTGCTATGTCATACAAATTGGCTTGGATTTTTGAATATATAATTTTATCTATTCTATCTTCATAAACATCTATACACTAAGAATAAGTCTTAGCCATTTGTTGATTTCTTGAATTTCGCTGTATTGTTTTGTGTTAACTAACACTCTTAACATAAATCGTATGTTGCTTTATTCTCCTTCATGTGAACAAATGCAGGGGAGGTGCCAATTTTGTCCAGATTGTTCAAAGGCATCACTTTGCTTCTCACTTAAAAAGAATGGCGGTAGTTGTTCGTGTCCAGGAGGAATTTTTTGCTTTCGTTAAGGTACGGAGACAGAAGTATATGTTCGTGCACGTATTATGTATGCACATGCACATCCAAGTTTTGCATAAAAAGGCAATCTTTCACCTACTGTAAACAAAACATGCAAATGTAAATTGGAGTCCATCACTGAACGGAACTGGGACTGGATGGTGTGAAGGATGGGGCAGTTGGGTATGCTGGTGGTACAAATTAATAGTTGAAAGCAAATCTTCTGCCTGACACATACTAGGTAAATTGGGTGCTGGCTATGGAAGGGGCACTGAGAGGGGTGATGGAGGGGGGAAGAAGTGGCTGTTACATCAAGGGTAAATCTTGTTGGCACAGGAACATAAGGGAAGTGGCAGATCTGATCAAAGTTCTAGAGGCCCTACTGGACTGGATTGGGTTGTTGAGACGACAGGGTAGTTAGCTATTCTGTGGCAGCAATCCATATAACTTACAAAACAAGAGAGGGGCGGAGTGGTGTGGTTTTTCCGTTAGTCAATAAAACAAGCTTGTAACCCTGAAAAAGGTGCTCTTGCATGGAATGCTTGTATGGCCTAAAATGTTAAGCTGCACTGTTTTAGCTTTTAGGCTTATAAGCTCCAGATATGCTAATACCCCGATCTGATCCTTCTGGCTTTTGAGCTGGTGAGGCTTGTAAGCTTTTGTGATGTAACAAGAATACAAGATACAGTACTTATACATTCTTTAGTTTTGCTTCCATGAATGCATTAGCACTTTTATGGTGTGGTTTTTGATTTATTACTAATTTATTTTCATTTATTCGTGAATAATTTTTGGATTATAAAATGCTTAATGACCCGATTTACTTAATATCTCAGGGTGCTCCAGAAACCATTCAGGAAAGGCTTGTTGACGTGCCCGTGTGGTATGTTGAGACTTACAAGAAACACACACGTCAAGGGTCTCGTGTTTTGGCTTTGGCTTACAAGTCTCTTCCAGATATGACAGTAAGAATTTTTTATATCCACCCTGGCCATATTTTCGATCCTTGTACATTGTATATTTACATTTGGTCTTTCATCTCGTCAATAATTTCATGCAGTTAGGGATGATGACCTCTGAGTGTCTTCATTTAATTTTCTTCTTAGGACTTAGCATCAGTTGAACATTTGACTTATGTAGGTTCTAGTTCCATCGAAATGAATTTTGTAAGATCACATGAATGCACTGGCCCCTTTTCATTAATATTTTGCTTTATATAGTATTAATATCCATGGATTCTAGGTTCTATTGAAAATATTTTTCTTTGAGCATGTAAGCACACTGACCGTTCCCCTGCCTAAATCTTCACTTCTCCCCTTTTTCTTCTTTTTTGCCCATCAAAATCAGCAGTGCAAACCTATTTGTATGTGCCTTGGTGTGTGTGCAAGTGTATGTTGTGCAGATGTATTGATGTTTATTGGATTTCTTAAGAGTGCATTTGGGCTGATTTGATGATTTAAATACTGTAAGAGTATGGATATGTCAAGGCCTTGTTATGTCTGTTTAAGTGGATTATGAAATCTTACGTACAAATGTTGGTGCTTTATTGCATCGATGTAAGTTAAATATTTATTTCAGCTAAATGAGTGAAGACACTGACTTTAAGTATTTGGCTGCAAGGAATGTCAAACTCAATATCATTTTGAAATGTAAACCCATCAAAGCTGTCTGTTTTTCATTAATGCCACATTTATTACTGATCTAAAGGTTAGTGAAGCGCGGAGCTTAGAGCGAGACACAGTAGAAAGTGGTCTTACTTTTGCTGGATTTGCAGTAAGTAATCTAAAGAACACTTTACCTGATCTCCCCAGTGCCCCCATGTTCCATCCTGAAAGAAAAACGAGTACTATAAAGCACAAATATTAAATTGATCAATTTTCTTTGAAGATCTATTAGTTAGATGCTATATAATTGTTTGTATGATGCTACCCCATCATGGGTACTTCAGGTTTTCAATTGCCCTATCCGTGGAGACTCAGCCTCCGTGTTGTCTGAATTAAAAGCATCTTCACACGATCTGGTGAGCACTTTGTGGTACTCTTTTGAATTGGTTATATGACAATATGAAATATTACAGATAGCATTTCATTTGGTATGATGATGGTATAAAATCTGTTTGGCCAGCTCGAGCTTTGATGAATTTTGTGATGATGGACATATGTTAATGCATGGCCAGCTTCATTAAATGAACAAGGAAAATTATATTTGCAGATGCTATTTATGCTTCAATTGATGAACTCATAATCTCAAGGAGCAAAAGCACTTGAAACATACTCCCTCCGTCCAATAAAAACATGAATAATTTCCTTTTTCGTCCGTCCCATAGGAACATGAACTTTTCTTTTTTGTATACCAACCTACCACAAATTGTTACAATAGTACCCTACTATCACAATTTATTTACAATCACTCTACACAATAATACTTCTAAAGTGAGACTCTTTCTCCATTCACAATATAAATAACACTAAAGTGGGATCCTTTTTACACTCACAATTAGGAATGTCAATTTAGCCCGAAATTCATGGGTTGGCTCGATTAACCCGACAACCCGACAGGGTTAGGGCTGAAAAAATTATAACCCGAAAATATCACGACCCGAATGACCCTAAACCGAATAGTCCGCAACCCGATAGGGTTGGCTCGAAGATAGCCCAAGCCCCATGGATCAATTCGAAAATTAGCGAGTTTTCATTATTTAGTTTTCAAACTTCATTACCTTTAATTTTTTCAAACTTATGAAAGTTAGTATAATAAGATTGTTTTTTAAATGTATGTAAAAAGATTTAATGTTCGGAAGTTATATTTATTATTTCACTTTTTATATTTTATTATAACATTTAATATAAAACATACAGATTCAAAATTTAAAAAACGATAATCATTTATGAAAAAATATTTGTTCTTCCTTCTCCAATAGTTACATATTAGTTTTAAGTTGAAGTGACATTTATTTATGCATGTATTTCTTTATTAGAAATATATAATTATCAAGATTAATATTTTATTTTAAAAAATTCATAATTTTTTCTTGAGTCCGATTAACCCAACGGGTTAGCCCGAAATCCGATAATTTAGGGTTAAGATTGAGAATTCTAGCCCCAAAAAATCACAATTCGAATAACCCGTAATTGAATATCCTGACAACCCGATAGAGTTTGGCCCGAACCTAAACGGGTTGGTCCGATTGATATCCCTACTCACAATACAAACAACACTGTATTTCTCAGATCCAATGCCTGTTTGTATCTTCATGTTTTTATGGGATAGAGGGAGTAGTTGTTTTCAATTTGGAAAGATGCAAAAATCAGGCCTTTCTTTAATTTTCTTCTTAAAGTGACTTTATCCTCCCAAGAAAGTACAGCTTGACATCATTTATAAAGTAGTAGATGATTAACATTTTAAATCTTCAGGTAGTGCTGTTTTAAACTTAGTTTACATGTATCTTTAATATCCTTCAGTGTGGAGAACTTAGGTAGTTTTGGACTCGGGATTACTCAATGGTTTTTCTACAAATCATAGCCCAAAACATGGATCTAGATTCAAATTGTAGTGCATGTGTGCATCAGTGTCCACATTGACTAGATGAAATTTTGCTCAAACTTGGTTATTAAGAGTCTAAGACTATAGTATCATTCATTAATTTTCCAGGTGATGATTACTGGTGATCAAGCTTTGACAGCTTGCCATGTCGCCCGCCAAGTTAATATAATCTCAAAACCAGCACTAATTCTTGGCCGGGCTAAAGGCAATAATGGTGGGTATGAGTGGGTTTCTCCAGATGAGACCCATACAGTTATCTTTAGGTGAGGATACTTTCTGATATAAGGGTTTCAATTTACTTTCAATATGATTATTAATGTTATATCTTCCTCAAACTGCCAAATCTTTTGCTTTTCTTATTTGGTGTTTGTGCATTTCCCTACGTCTGCTCCTATAAACTTGCACAGTTGCTCCTCCTTTTACTGAGCTGCTTTAGTGTTTTTGGTTTTATCTTTTTGAAAGCGAGAATGAGGTTGAAGATTTATCTGAGAGTCATGATCTTTGCATTGGTGGTGACTGCATGGAAATGCTGCAGCAAAGCTCTTCTACCCTTAAAGTCATTCCTTATGTGAAGGTGCCACTTATGGCTGTTTATTTGTGGCTCAGTGCTCTCTTATTGTTGGTTCTTGCTGAAAAAAGTTTCTACGTTTTCCTAGGTATTTGCCCGTGTTGCCCCTGAGCAGAAGGAACTCATTATCACTTCTTTTAAATCTGTGGGGAGGGTGACGCTGATGTGTGGTGATGGAACGAATGATGTTGGTGCTCTAAAACAGGTAATTACTTTAATATCCACTTGGATGAAATATTTCTCCAGATGTATATGTGATAGTTTTATTGGATGATGTAGATATGCCAAAGTCTACTTGCTTGTCATAATCGGACACAAATTGTTAGTAACTGGTCGTACTTGAATTTATTAATTTTTTTCCCCAAAAACGTTCAAGCTCTATAGAAATTTCATGTTGAAGTGTTTTTGGTTTCTTTCTTTCTTTCCCCCCCTCCCTTCCAAGCCTTAGGAGCAACTTATAATCTTATGTTATTCCTCTTCTTCCAATGGTTCTATAACCCATGCTTCAGTTTACTGCCCAAGGCTTGTTTCCCATTAACTGATTAGAATTAAGGATAAAAAATCAAATCCCATAGTCGCGGTTGAGTAAAAGTAATTAAGTATATCTTGATGATTCTTGTACAGGCACATGTTGGGGTGGCTTTACTTAATGCAATGCCTGCTGGGCAAAATGGGAAGTCTGCCTCTCAAACATCTTCAAAGAATGATACTGAAAAGTCTGGTAAATCTAAGAAACCGAAGCCTGCAAGTGGAACTGTTGATATTCCTTCAAAGAGCAAACCTGCTTCAAAGTTGGAATCTACCAGCAACCAAAACGCAAACCGTCATCTATCTGCTGCAGAAATGCAACGCCAAAAGCTGAAGAAACTAATGGATGAGCTAAATGAGGATGGTGATGGTCGTTCTGCTCCAGTTGTTAAACTGGGTGATGCTTCGATGGCATCACCATTCACAGCAAAACATGCTTCAGTCTCTCCAACTATCGACGTGATTCGTCAGGGTCGTAGTACCCTCGTCACTACACTCCAAATGTTCAAGATACTCGGACTCAACTGTCTTGCTACTGCCTACGTCCTAAGCGTGATGTACTTAGATGGCGTGAAACTGGGTGATGTTCAGGCCACAATCAGCGGGGTCTTCACTGCAGCCTTCTTTTTGTTCATATCCCATGCTTCCCCACTTCCGACACTATCAGCCGAGAGGCCTCATCCCAATATCTTCTGCTCTTATGTCTTGCTCTCCCTCCTAGGTCAGTTTACCGTTCACATTTTCTTCTTGATATCATCAGTAAAGGCAGCTGAGAAGTACATGCCAGAAGAATGCATCGAACCCGACTCAGAGTTCCACCCCAACCTTGTGAACACTGTTTCTTACATGGTGGGCATGATGCTGCAAGTGGCCACTTTTGCAGTCAACTACATGGGCCACCCTTTCAACCAGAGCATCTCACAGAACAGACCTTTCCAGTATGCCCTTATCGGTGCTGTTGGCTTCTTTACTGTCATTACCTCCGACTTATTCAGGGACTTGAACGATTGGCTGAAGCTAGTGCCCTTGCCGAAAGAACTGCGAAATAAGCTGATGCTCTGGTCTTTCCTCGCATTCCTGGTTTGCTATAGCTGGGAAAGATTCTTGAGGTGGGCCTTCCCAGGGAAGATGCCGGCTTGGAAGAAGAAACAACGGGCGGCCGCAATGAGTGCAGAGAAAAAGAGAGTCTAAAGCAAGTATGGAATTTTGGTATGATATATACTAGGCATCACTTCTAATGGCTCATTTACTTTAGGCTATATACAGCACATTATGAGACTAAATCCCCATGTTTTTCCTGATACGAGGGAATGATTTTTCGTGCACGGATATTAGTTTTATGTCACCGCCTTGCGCCGCCCTGTGCGGCCTTGCGCCACCAGTTCTAATTTATGGGGACAGTTTTGTTTTGGATATAAAATACGACAATTTTAATCAAATTAATTATCAGGTGTTTTTGTTGTTTAATTCGTTGTTTTAAATATTCTCATTCCTCGTTACATTATTTGAATGTATGTTACAATATTCTGGCCTGTTTTCTTCAAATGGTGTCTCTCTTTACATCTGTCTGAAGTATATAGTTCGAAAACAAAAATGATATAAGGGATACTTTTTAATCATCTAATTATGATTTGTAACTGAGGATGCTCTCTTGTAAATTACCTATTTCGAAATTCTACTTTTTGGTACTTAAAAGGAGAGATTTCTAAATAGTCAGTTTGGATATGACATATATTTTTAGGGTTAATTGCATACCAAATCACTATATCTGATTCAATTTTCAATTACCATCGGAAATTCAATGTAGCTATTTTCTTGTTCTGCATAGATTCTTCTCAGCTTAACCAAAGGAAGAGTGATTTATTCCATTTGATTCATTTTATTTTAATTATTAGTTTGGGACGTGATCAAAATAGCTAGAAAATCTTAAAATTAGGGTACTAGGAAGAGAGGCTAAGCTTTCACACTTCCTTTACACTATTTATAAGTTTTACATCAATTTTTCACTTCCATTACATTATTCATGAGTTTTACATCATTTTTTTAAAATTACCCCCTTGTAACAGAGGCCAAGCCTCAACTTTTTCTTACACTATTCATCTTTTATTGTTTATTTTTAAATTATTTCATAATTCATATTATTTTTATTTTTAATTTAAATTCGAATTTTGTTAAAAGAAATTAAAAATATTATTGAACTCTGATGTTATTTTTTTGAAATCCGAAAATTACATGAATTAAAATCCTAATATTACATTATTGAAAGCAGAAAAATTACATAATTTAAATTAGAAAATTACGTTATAGAAAGCTAGAAATTATATAATTAAAAACACAATTCTTTTGTCGAGAGTATTGAAGCGGCTCCAGATGTATTCAATTAAATCCGCTTATAGTTTGTTGTGCAATTCTCCATCGCGAAGTGACTCACGGTGGGCCTGGATTATCCGAAATGCTTGAGGCGCACCTTGAGTTGGTGCTTCATTAGCCGTTGAGATGTCGTCGGTGTCTTCATCCTTCCAATTAGGCGCTTCATCGCCTTCGCCATCGACGATCATGTTGTGCAAAATAATGCACATGTACATGAACTCTACTAGCACGTCTTTGAACCAAGCAAGACCTAGATATTTGACGATAGCGAACCGTGCTTGGAGCACACCAAATGCTCGTTCGACGTTCTTTCGTGCACCTCTTGTTCCTGGGGGAAACGAACTCGTTTTCACCTAGTGGGACAAAAGATGCTCTTGATGAAGGTTGACTATCTCGGATAGATGCCGTCGGCCAGATGATACCCTATGTTGTACCGACGACCATTGGCGGTAAATTGTACCGCCGACCCCCTTTCGTTCAACACGTCACTGAAGACGTTGGAGTTATTGATGATGTTGATGTCGTTGTTGGAGTCGGCGACACCAACAAAAAAATGCCATATCCATAGCCGTTGTCAGCCACTGTTTCAAGTATGATAGCCGGATGACTACCTTTGTGGACGCTTGTGTATGTGCCCATCCCTGTCGTGGAGCAATTATTCTAGTCCCATTGTATGGAGTCGATGCTACCAAATATGGAGGGGAAACCCCGTGTCTTGTGCATACACAGAAGATGTTGGCAATCTTGGGCAGTCAACGACCTTAGATATTCTGCCCAATTCACTATGAATCGCTCTGCAGAAGTTGACCAAACATCTACGACCTGTCGATTCTGCGACGTGTAAGTATTCGTCGAATTGATCCGGGCATCTGCCAGTCGCGAGTTTTCGGATGGCCGAAGTGCGTTTCAGAAGCGTGGACAACCCTTGACTTCTGCTGTTGTCCGACAGTTGTCTGAAGAACTCTTCATGCGCCAACAACGTATTTTGTATGCGCATGAACAAAGACATGCGCATACATAACCGTCGATGAAATACGCTCGCACCCCATCACGAGACGTGCGTGGTCATCTTCTCTTTCTCAGTGAACTTATGTCATTTTGCGTGGTTGGTTGACCTCTTACATTTCCCCAAACGCATGAATGATAAGGACACCCGCGTTGCGAGCGATTCAGAGAAGATTGTCTACCGAATATGGATCTTCGGGAACATTGTCGTCGCCATACTATACAGAGAACGAACAAAAAATATCAAAAATTTAGAGAGAAGTTATAGAAGATTTGGAGAATATAGAAAATTTGTGTGTTATATGAAGAAGTGGTATTTATAAAAAGAAAAGAAAATAAAATAAAATAAAATAGTCGTGTAATGGGCCGCGTGTGTAATGCTCTCATTGCCTAAGAGGTGCGAGTGCGCCTCATGGGTGCTGGCGGGCAATGGGCCGCGGGTGAGGCTTGAGCCAACGGTTCGTCCGCCTGCAACGCCTGGCAGAGAGTTGGTCAGTCTGCTACTGAAGGTGAGTATGAGTTTGCTAGATCTGCTGGTGAGGGTGAGAGTAGGTTTGGTGGTGAGGGTGTAACTGAATGTGGTGGTACTGGTGAGGGTGAATGTGTTATGAATAGTGATGAGGAAGATGGTAGCTATATTCCATCTGGTGGGAAAGAATATAGTAATGATGAAGTGAGTGCGATGGAATTAGTAACAGAGGATGAATAATACACATAAGCTAGGAAGAATTTACTAGATACGTTTGAAATGGGAACTGATCGATCTGGTTTCCGCCGGAGTGATTACGTGACCAAGAATTTAAAAGGACTCGGAAGATTTACGTGGTTCGATC
>JAYDZE010560009.1:0-12745 GCA_034509125.1 Monilaria moniliformis | reverse complement strand
ACCATCAGTCTCTACGGTTTTTATAGCAAATAGACTACGGTTTAAAACCGTAGTCTATGAGCGCTTTTGTTGTAGTGTGGGGATCTTGATTGTCAGGTGGTACGTTGAGCAGACGGCCTTCACAGTATTCATCCAATCTCGACCGAGGATGATGTTATATAGAGAGGCGGCATTTACAACGAAGAACTGTACTACTTGAGTAGAGTTCGTCGGCGCTTTTCCCACCGTGACTGGGAGTGAAATGATCCCTTCCGGCCGCGTTTCCTCTTGTACAAAACTTCGCAACGGAAGGGGTGCAGGTGCGAGGCGGGCGTCGCCGATCTCCAACTTGTCGAAGCAATCTCTGAAGAGAATACTTACTAACGCACCGGTGTCGATGTATACTCGGTGCACCAGCTTGTTGGCGACTCCGGCTTGAATGACAATGGCGTCATTATGAGGCACTATGGCTGGGACGGGGTCAGCATCGGAGAAGACTATGGCCTCGTCCTTCTTTAGCCTTTTGTTTGTAGGCTCGTTTGGTGGGGGACTTCGGGGCTCGGCCTTGAGGGAAGACCTCGTAGTGCCGAGGGGAAGTCCTGTGATGGCAGCCACAAATTCGTCATACTAAGGCTCGTCGTCCTCCTCATCGTGGTCCCGCCTTGTTTTTTTGTCGGCAGGAGTGGCACAGGTTCCTCGGCCTTGGTCCTGCCTTCTTTTGTCCTTGTTCTGTCCGGGCTGGCAGCCGCGTGCCTGGTACTTCTTGAGAGTGTCATCTCGCACCGGCACTCAATGTCGGTCATGAGGTCCCTGCATTCCTCAGTGTCACGACCGTGATCCTTGTGGAAGGAACAATATTTGTCTCTGGATCGGCGTTTTGCTCCTCTTTTCATGGGGGGCGGTTTCTCGAACATATCGGCGTGAAGCTCGTAGATCTCGGCCCTAGGCTTCGTTAGTGGAGCATACTGAGTTTGCTCTAGATTTTGACGAGGTCCGAGTCTGGATTCCAAAGTTCCACGTTGTAGTCTTTCGAGGGCACTACGACGACCTCTGTCTCGGTCTCCTCGAACATCTTCTCTTTTCCTTTTATCAGAAGGTTCGGCCTTATCAGCTTCGCGCTTCCTCCTATCAGCTTCGTCAGCCTTTGCAAACCGATCCGCTATGCGCCAGAGTTCCGAGGCCGTCTTGGGCTCGTACTTGACGATTTCCTTGTATAAGGCACCAGGTAGAATCCCGTTTTGAAAAGCCGAGATAATAAGCAGGTCGTTCACATCCTCGACCTTTAGGCTTTCCTTGTTGAATCGGGTCATGAAATCACTTATCGATTCACCTCGTCCTTGCCGTATAGTAAGGAGATGAGCCGATGTAGTTTTTGACTCGGCCTTTTGGAAGAATATTCGGTGAAAGGCCGTCATCAATTCTCGATACGATCCGATGCTGCCAGGTGATACGATGTCAAACCACCTGCGTGCATTGTCAATCAACAATTCCGGGAATAACTTGCACATGTGGATCTCGTTGAGCTGTTGATTGATCATGCTGTACTAATACTGAGAGATGAAGTTTTGCGGGTCGCGCAAACCGTCATATGGGGCGATATTTGGTACCTTGTACTTGTCTGGGATGGGAGTGTGAAGCACTTTGTCAGAAAATAGGGTGATGATTCTTCCATATCCATCGAACCCTCCCAAGCCGAAGTCCTGCTTGTCTTCTATTGGGGAGCGATACTGACGTGGTCTGTCCCTTCCTGGTACTTGCTCATCATCCACCAGAGAACGTTTCCGACGTGGATTCTCCCTCCTTGGCATCTGCTCGTCATCCACCAGAGAACGATGCCGACGTGGACCATCCCTTCTTGGCCCTTCGCGATATTCATCTCTTACACAATTGGCTTGAAAACCAGCTTGGGCAGATGTATTTTTCGCGTTATGTGTGTTTAATATTCGAACACTAGGGGCATTGGGACGTCGTGTTTTGGACGAGGCAACGCGCTCTTCATCATTTGACTGAGCTCGGCCTCGGCTGAGGAATCGGAGAAAGTCTTCCTGGTTTTCCTCAAGGAAACCTTTAATGGCTTTGTCCAGGTTTTGCTGTGTGAATAATGATTCCTCCTCTCCCCTGCTAATTTGGTCATCTTCCTCCTCTTCCGGGATGATTGTGTTGCCATATTCATCCAGGTCTTGAAGGACTCCTTCAGGAGTCAGCTCTTTCGCCGGTTCCTTTCCGGGCCGCCGATTTACCGGCCGGGTCCCTGCATCTTTGTTGTTGTTGTTGCTCACTGCTCTGGAGGTAATTGATAGTGTGATTCTCGTCATAACTGTTAATTCCTCGGAAAACTTTGATCAGAAACACAAGAATTTCTAGTTCCCACAGACGGCACCAGTGATTGATCTTATTTTCGCGAGATAGATTAACTTGAACACAAACAGAAATTTAAAGTATGAACACGAAGATTTAACGTGGTTCGATCTTTAGTGAGATCTACGTCCACGGCTCAAAGCGTAAGAGTATATTCGTAACTTTAATGTGCGTTACAATTGTCGGAGTGTCTAATCCCCTCTCCATCTAATCTAATCTCTATTTATAGTGTTTACATGGGTTTAGCCCCAGTTAAAGAGCCTTAACTGCAGTTTGACGGTTACAGAGATCGTGGGCGGCGGTTGAGGAAGTAGTGGGGGTAGTGGGCAGTTATAGCCGAGCTTCTATCTTCTAAAAGACTTCCTTAGGGCCGAGCTGCTTGTGTCTGGGCTGAACTTCTTGTGGACCAAGTTTTACTCCGAGGCCCACTTATGTTGGGCTTGTGGCCTGGGCCTAGATGTTGGGTCGTATCCTATCATAGGATATATTGATATTCATTCTACGACCAACACTATGTTCTTAAGGTCATTTATAGTCCAACCTCGAAAACTTCAGCTTAAAATTCAGCCACAACATCCACAATTAATTACAAAATTCAGTTGAAAATCCAACCACAACATCCACAATCCAATTACAAAATTTCAGCTCCAAATTCAGCCATAATTTTATTTTTTTATTTCACCATTTTTTATTATTCTCTAATTTTATATATTTATTTAAATTATGATATTTGTAAAATTAAAATAAATATTTAAAAAATATTTAATTAAAATTCTTAAAATTATATTAATTAAATACCAAAAATGGCATAATTTATATTCCTAAAATTACATTAATTAAATATTAAAAATAACATAATTTGTAATTCTAAAACTATATAAATAAATAAAATTTTAAGCGTATTGAAAAAAAGATAAGGAAACAACAATAAAGAAGGGGGAAAAGGCAACAAAAAAGAAGTAAAAAAATCAAAAAAAAAATAAAAAAACTAAATGTTGGAATGAAATTTGAACCTGCATTCTTTAGAGAAAAGGGAAAACTTATACCAATAAATTATTTCACCTCTATTATTTACAAATTGAATACACAGTTTCATATACAATCGTAATTAAAAACAAGAAAATGGAATGTGGTCGCTGTTCGACGCTACAGTGTAGCTGCTGCATCCCCTCTGTGGCCACCACTCGCCCCACCCTTCCCCGCAATGCAGCCGCAACGCAGCGCCCGCGACCACGTTTGCGACTGCATTGCAAATACTCTACCATTTAGAATTCTAAATAAAATGATCAATGGCATACTCCCATGTGCCCTCTACATACAACCTACACAAGAAAATTTATATCGTCAACACAAAATGTGAGAGTATATTCAAATTAGTTTCCTTTTTTCTTTAGAGCAAAATATTCAGTTTCCAAAGATAATAGAATAGAGTAAAAAATTACGGCCCGAACCCAATTTCAATAGCCCACGGTCCGTAGCCTCCTAAAGAAACACGAGATCCTTTGCGCTCGCAAAAGAGAGACGTTACGAATTGTAACGGCTACTTTGATTTCAAACTCTAAAACACAAAAAAACAACTATATTCCTCATTCTCCGTCAATCAACTTTCTTGAATCTCTCTCTCTCTGAGAATTTTTCCACTTCTCAGCAAATCTTGAATCTCTCTTCGTTCTAGGATTTCCCCCAGAAATTCAGGAAACCAAAAGAAAAAAATCGAAGAATTCTCTGTTGTATGGTTCTGGGTTTGTAGATTATTTCATCTCCCTGAAAAAATGGCTCCCACACCTTCATCAAAATCGAATCTTTCAACACCATCATCGAAAGCAAACGCAACCCACCACCACTCGAAAACTCCTCTATCAAAGCAGCGCCTCAATTTCACCAAGGAAGCGGCGGCCTTGCCGTCGGAGCACCCAGTGGAGGTCATAGGGCGAATCCGCGACCACCCTGAACTGAAGAGCAAGCTGAATGCTAACCCTTCAGCCCTACAAATTACCGGAGACGGAAAATCATTGAGAGTGAAGACCGACATTGGGTACCGGGACTTCACTCTCGACGGAGTCTCGATGTCGGAGGAGGACGATCTCGAGGGCTTCTACAAGAAGTTCGTGGAGTCGAGGATCAACGGCGTGAAGATGGGCCAGAAATGTACGATCATGATGTACGGCCCAACTGGGTCGGGCAAGAGCCACACGATGTTCGGGTGCATGAAGCAGCCCGGTATCGTGTACAATTCCTTGCAGGGTATTTTGGGTGAGGAAGATGAGGAGGAGGAGAAATTAGGGTTGGGGACTTTTGTGCAAGTGACTGTGTTGGAGATTTATAATGAGGAAATTTATGACCTTTTGTCTTCAACCAATAATGGTGGAGGCTTTAATTTTGGATGGTCAAAGGGTGGTTCTGCTTCTAAGGTGATGATCTGTTTTTGGTTTTAATTTGATTCATTTTGAGGTTTTAATTGTATTTGATATGATGATAAACTGATTTAGTTTGCTTCTCTTCAGGTTTTGATTTTATCTGATCTTGCTAACTAGTATGTGAAGATTAGAAGTTGATGATTTGGTGAAGTTTGTTTGATATATGATGATGAACTGATTTAGTTAATTGTTTTATCTTTAGTGACACACTTGAATTCAAAAATATATCTCAACTTTGCCATTTAAATTTTAAACAGATGTTCCCTTATGCAGATTTATAGCTACTGGCAAATTCAGCTCCTTAATTTGCTATGTTATGCAGGTGAAGCTGGAAGTGATGGGGAAGAAGGCGAAGAATGCGACTTTTATTTCAGGAAATGAGGCTGGGAAGATACTGAAAGAGATTCAGAAAGTGGAGAAGAGAAGAATAGTAAAGAGCACTCTTTGCAACGAGAGAAGTTCTAGAAGCCATTGCATGGTACTTTTCTTGGAAACTTTGATGATTTTGAAGGGCCACATGATACGTAAAATCAACCGAGACTTATTTTCTTTACGCATGACAGATAATTGTTGATGTTCCAACTGTTGGAGGACGCCTCATGCTTGTAGATATGGCTGGCTCCGAGAATATAGAACAAGCCGGCCAAACTGGAATGGAAGCAAAGATGCAGGTACATATAGTTCTACTCTCTTTTAAAAAGCTGTGCTTGAAAATTACTTATTTATGAAGATTGTGACAGACGGCAAAGATCAACCAAGGCAACATTGCACTGAAGAGAGTGGTTGAATCGATTGCAAATGGTGACTCTCATGTTCCCTTTCGTGATAGCAAGTTAACCATGCTTCTTCAGGTTTGCTTGTGATCTGTAAGCTCGATTTGGTTATGAATCATTCATTGATTTGTGATATTGACTCCAGTTTTTTGAGCAGGATTCGTTTGAGGATGATAAGTCCAAGATTTTGATGATACTATGTGCCAGCCCTGAGCCAAGGGAATTGCATAAAACTATAGCAACCTTAGAATATGGAGCGAAGGCAAAGTGCATAGTTCGAGGCCCCCATACGCCTATTAAAGGCACTGAAGATTCTTCATCTGCTGTTATTAATGGGTCAAGGTTAGCAGCTCTGGACCAGTTCATCTGCAAGCTACAGATTGAGAACAAAACTCGGGAAAAAGAGCGAAACCTGGCCCAAAAGGAGCTAATCAGGAAAGAAGAAGAAGTATCTTTGCTAAAGACAAAGCTTGCTCTAGCAGAACAAAGAGGAGTTGAAGCAAGTGAGGAGGAGATCAATTCGAAAGTAAATGAACGTACGCAGAGGCTGAAGAGCGAGTTGGAGAGGAAGATACAAGAATGTGAGAACATGGCCAATGAACTTGTTGAAATGGAGAGGCGAAAGATGGAAGAAAAGATTCTCCAACAACAGCAGGAAGTTGAGATGCTGCGCCAGCGTCTGGAGGAGATTGAATACGAACTTCGTCTCTCAAGGGGTGGGAGATCGTCCGTGGATATGGAAGGTGGAAGCTTCATGAAGAAACTTTTGCAGGCCTGCAATGAAGATTCGGACATGGTTAAGTCCATGGATTTGGACAAGTCGCTCGACTTGGAAACAAAAGTGATTTACAATGGAGATGTAAATGGCGTTACTAGTGCTGTTTCGGGCTACTCGTACCTCAACGAAGGATTGTACAGTTTCCCAAACAAAAGATGCTTGACCACTGTGTACGAGGAGGAAGAATGTGAGAATGAGGATGAAGATAAGAGCAGACATTGTGATGACGAAGTGCAGAAGGAGGTGATCGAGGAGAAACAGATGATAGTGACACCGGATGTTGCTATCCGGGATCAAGGGGAGTCTCGTTTTGGTGATGCAACAGAGCACGAGGGACTCGAATTGTATTACGACTCTGAAAATACTGAGGAAGCAGCCGCCTCTCGCCAGCTGAGGATTCAAAATATTTTCACTCTGTGTGGAAATTATAGAGAACTTTCACAGCACGGTAACACTCCTACCCCAGCTAGAGCGACATCAGATAACACTGATTCGTCTGATACATCAAAGACCATGATCAATGAAATCTCCCAACTCAAGAAGAGCATCTCGAAAGATCTTATGTTGTCAAATATACTTGGCGTGCGAGAAGAGGATCTTGGGAAGTTGGAGGATGATCACGTTGAAGTATACGTGAAGTGGGAGGCGTCGAAGGAGAATCCTGGGAAGTTCATCACCACAGTGAAGGTTTTGAAAGACTCGACTCTTGCTGACTTGAGGAAGTTGATAGAAAAGCATCTTGGTGGAGACCAACAACAGTCTTTCACGTTTCTTGCTCTTGGGGTATGCCCGCATCATCTCTCTCTCTCTCTCACACACACAAACACACGCACACACATCATTGGTATGGTCCTAACCTACTGACACACACTTGTGAATGAATAGGATCCTTCTGGTGCTCCTGTGGCGAAGGATAAGGAGGCGACCACACAGACGAGGAAGCTCCCTCTTTGCAAGAACCAGCTACGTGGTCATCTGGCTTGTTTACGCCCAGCGAAGGCAGTTCAGTGGCTTGCTCGTCAGCCCTTCAGCCCGCTGGAAAACAAGGTGACTACAACTCCGATATCACATCTCACAAAGAAGGTTGATGAATGTTTTTCACCAGATCTAGCTCCACATTTGAGCTCCACACCATTCATTACTTTAAGAAGGCGCTAGGTTCTAGTAGTGCTACTATATGCTGTGTACTTACATGTTGTAAGCCTAGACCGCGAAATTAGCTGCAAAAATGAGTATGTATGCGCAGTTTATGTACTCCTGGTGCATCAAGCATTTTGACTATGGCTGCAAAAGCATATTTTCTTCTTCTTCTTTTATTTTCTTTTTAAATATTGTAGTTTCTTTGTCCGTCTGTGCAGTGGAAAACTCTTTCCTCGTTTCATAGTGAATATGCAAGAAAGTATAATTTAAACTGTAATTGTGTGAAAGAAATTGTCAAAAATGGAATTTCATTTGGATTCATTGCATTGGATTCCTTGCATTGGAATTTCAAGACTTGAATTTCACAATAACATGAAAAACAAACAACCCTCCAAAGCTTACTCTCAGTTGATAAGGTGCTCTTCTAATCTAAAAGGATTACGAGAAGGAAAATCTAAGCTATCTCATTCATTCTTTAAGTAGAGAAGAAATCGTTTTCTAGGAAGGCTAATTCGGATGTGTCCAATTTGCTCTCGAGTTTAAGCAACAACGCATGCGCTGTGACTTTCAAATGTTTTCGCTCCTCTGGGTGATGCCAGAGAGCTAACAGCACCTCAGGAGGGAAGACCGGTGCAGGCTCAGCATGCACTGGACTACCTTTCACCATGCATCCATTTAAGCTGCAAATCAAAGAGAGAATCAAAATCTAGGCAGAGATGATCATTGTAATTGTTCAAATTGAGATGCACGCGTATGGATGTTAACACATAAATTGAAGTTTTCTATGTGTATGTCAGTGTGTGAGAGAGGGAGGGGATACATATATACCTATTCAGGATCTTCACCATGTTTGGCCATTCAGAAACTTTAAAATGCACATCTAGCACATTGGCATCTCTCGAGAAGGATGTGCCAACATCTCCAAGAGATCTGCATATTTGTACAACGTCTCCTGTTACAAGGGGACATCTGCTACTTGTAATCCTTACAGCTGTTGTTCTTGGACAATCGATTCTTAGCATTACCAGATGCCTTCCCAATACATTGATGGACTGTTTTGCAAGCGCCCGTTCTTTGTCAATTTCTGTCTGGAACAACATTTCAGGGTCTAAGTGACTGAACAACAACAAACAGAAATTTCAATAGGCACAGCATGTGAAACTTTATAAAAACCCTCAATAACAAAATTCCAAGCAAATGTTAGGTTAAGTGGAGAACACACGGTCGCACAGACACACACGGTCGCACAGACACGGATAGTGGAGAATGTTAACTGAAAGTTTGAAAGCAAGAAATTATTCAAATTTAGCTAGAGACATCATCAAGAAATAAGGAAACAAACAAAGTTTCTAGGCAGCAAATTTTACCTCCAGCTCAACATAAGCAACAGAAGGTGAGGGCCCCAGAAAATAGCTAGATACTTTGCTCTTACAGAAGGCCAGAGCTTCTGCAATATGACGTGAACTTATCTCTTCTGTTAACTGTTCTATTCTTATCGTCCTGGTTGGGTTCTTTACTAAAGCAGCCGGGATATCAGGGTCACCAAGCAAGCTAGGAACGGGAATTACTGCCCTCCTGTTTCCTGAAGCAGCAGGTTCCACAACTATCAGCCCAGAAAGATACATTCCAGATCTGCTGAGAGCATTCTCAAGCCCGTTTCTGGTCTGCAGTCAAACAAATGGTGAACATTATGATATGTAATTTTCCAGTGCAAAGTCCATAGAAGAACTCAAAGGTCAATTACATGGATTGGTATTGAGCGAACACATGTGTCGTCCATATGAGAAACAGTTTTGAATTTCCGAATTCTTGAGGCATCAGTTTTCTGTTTGAACTAATAATGTAGAATAATATAAATCATCAAGGAAGAGTACAGCTAATTACTGACCTCAAAATCGATGCAAGCAGTTTTGAGCAGAGACCTAGGGGCATCAGGACATTCAATTTTCAAGATCTCCCCACAATTCTTAAAAAATTCAAATAATGTACTCTTGGAAACAGAACTCTGTAGGAACCTTACTAGTACTTTATACCCCTCTGATTCTGTTCCGGCTGAATTCTTTGTTTGTCTCTGCATTTGATCCTTATTACTTGTGAGCAGCGAAACCTTCAGGCGATTTTTTAGCTCTTTCAACTCAAGATCAAAGCCTGATTTGTTTGTCTCCCTGTCCTCAATTGTAGAAGTCCCAGCTGGAAAAGTTTGCAAATTTGACCTATCATGCTTGACAGATATTTGCACATTAGCATTTGATGAGTTGTCTTTAGTGAGACCTGTGCTGCTAGAAAGCTTAATACATGGTGAGTTCTGTGCTCTAATAGATAAAGATTGAACAAGCCTTTGAAAGGGATCTTTTTCTGCATCCTCTTCACGAGGTTCATTTGAATGCTCATGGGATGGATGAATAGATGCACGATTCTTTGCCCTATCAGTTTCCCATGTTCCTTGGCCATTAGCTGATGGCATGGTAGGATCTTTCAAATCGACTCGATTTTGACAACCATTGGATTGAGAGGGAATCTCATCCTTTTCAGAAATCATACGATAGTCCAACAGTATTCCCTCAAGTTCCATCTCCTCATTCCCAGCCGTGGTCTCGGTAGGATTATTCTTATGCACCTTAAATATATCACTTAGAGTTTTAGGCTTCTGGGGGCCACCGTATTGCGCCATTATATTCCCAAGAGCTGCTGCCTCACAGAGATTGGGCTCCTTCACCACAGCCCTAGAGTTCAATTACAAGGTGTGAGAAAATATAAAGAACTCATGGTTTCAGAGAGAAAAAAAATCTAACAACCTTACAAACACAAGGCAAGGAAACCATAGCAACCAAGTATTATCTCCTCTTCACAATGGCTCCTCTCCCAACTCTAAAAGATACAATGAAACAGATCTACGTAAACAACATTGAAGCTTCAAACAAGAAACCTTACATCAACGACATCATTTCCCACATTCTCACTATGATAAGGAAGCCATTGTACTTGGATCTTAGTGAATTGTGCAACACCCATAAATCAGACGACCGGAGGCCTTGAAGTATTAGCTTTTCTTGTTTGGTCTTATAGCTTAAAATACCAAGATATCGCCTATAATACACTTAATAAATAGGCTTTAACCCACTAAGCATCTCTATGCAAACTCTCCAAGTTCAGCTTAATATTTGGAACGATGCTAAAAACAAACACGTTAATTTACATTAAGTTACACGGTAGCAAAGACTGAGATTCGAAAATCATAACAGGCAGGAAGCAAGGAGCTACTAAAACTATTCTTAAAATCGGCTGAAATAAAATTTCCTCGTTATATTAATACGTAAAGTAATTGCACATATTCAGCATCGAATCAACTTTTGTATATCAACAGAAAAAGAAAAGCCTTACTCGCTTACTATATCTGGTAGCATGATCTTTGTATCCTCTACAGCAGCTTCTTCCTTCAATTGCGGCGGGCTACCGCCGTCGCCATCAGAACTCCCTGAAGAGCAGAATTTTGCTGTTGCGGCTGAACACCCTGGGGAAAAAATTCAATAATCATTACAATCGGAGATGCTTGAAAAGAAAGAAATGAAAATTACCATTTTAGTTCGAAGCATTAAATAATTCAAACAAAAATGATATTTTTAAAAAGGATTTTTCAGTTTGACCTAATCTGCAGATGCGAAGGGTTGAATTTGATTGAAGGAGACGAGAGAGAGCCATTTGCGCGCTCTCACTGCTTACTCAGAACAATGAGCTGCTACGGAGGGGTTTTGAGAGGGTTTAGCAGATACAAAAGGAACTCTTAGAACCAAAATTACTAGAATGCCCTTGTTAACTGAGCTGTAAAAGAGTATTCTTACAAAAACAATTATTATATACCTAATTACTAATTATTACCTTTTTGAGGGTTAAGGACATGAAATATTACTAAAAGGGGCTGAGCCTTACTTCTCAAAATAGAATTAACTCGAAAGAAAGAAAAAGAAAATTTGTCTAAATAAAAAGACCTTACGTGTGGCTACTTCTTTTGTTTTTGTTTTTGTTTTTGTTTTTTTTTTTAACACTACATGTAGATGTAGCTATTAAAAGCATAAAAAATGGGAAAAACTAGAGGTTTTTTTTCTAAATGTAATGGATGCATGTAGGAAATTGAATAAATAATGACTGTTTACATCTGCATCAACCCTCTTCGTCAGAAAATTTGACAGAACTAGGAATTGGGCATGAAACAGTTGAAGAATTTGGATACTAATCTACATATGTAGTCGGCCTTTCCGAGGCTTGGAGACTGGATCTTGAGTTCATACTTAAATGGAAAAACATATCCGTTGTCACGCAGAATTTATCAAGTGCTCTGATACTTTGCAAATTAGTGGGATTTCAGGAACCAGGGGCAGTTCTTCAAATGAGACTCCTCTCATTCGCCACGGGGATAAGAGAGGAAAAGTGTTCCAACAGCGCAGATATAGACTTACAACCTGATCATGAATATTAAACATACACGAACTATTAGTAGTGAGTCAAAGGAACGAAGTCGTGCAGGAACGATGGAGCTGTATAAGAAATGTGACTACATGATGGACTTTGTAGTTTACATGGGTTTGTACAATGATGGATCCTCATTTCCTGTAGAAATATAGATGCAACGAAACGGAGACTTTCACCTCAACATCTCGAGACTCTATGATGCTTGCTTCTTTTCACTGGATTTGATCCGAAAGGGTGACAGCAAAGAGAAATGGCGAGATGCTGTGGCAAAGTAGGAAGGGAATTATGAACCAATATCATTTTGTCACAAGGACAGAAAAACATAGAAAAACTATGCAGATTAGGGAACCAAAAAACTTACTCTTTTGTGGAGCATTGCCATCGGTGGAGGTTTCATCTTGTGAGATTAGGTTCTTTAATGTGTGAACTGAATTTGAAATCAAAAGAACATATATCAGCAAGTCAGACATTTAAAATTATTTAGCAGAATGGCTGTCGATTATTTTTCATGCTGCCCTCAATGTAGCAAATCGTAGAAATATAAGATCAGGAAACAATTGCCCTAGAATAGAAAACATATTCTAATTTTACCATTTTATTGTTCTTATGTACGATATGATTGGCGATCGATAATGTGATATTAAATCTTTCAGAATTTGAAATTACATAGCTACTAAAATTGGCTTATCATGCATTCAAGGCATCAATATCTGAATAAACAAATTATACCAAGTTTTCAGGTTAGAAAATAGAGAGCACCTTCACCAGTTGAAGTCATCTTCCTTGCATTATCGTGTTCGGTACCATCAGCACTAGTACACTCTGAGTCAACA
>JAYDZE010559998.1:0-12746 GCA_034509125.1 Monilaria moniliformis | reverse complement strand
TTTTATCCGATCAAATATTTGGGAGAACCAACCAAATTGATTTGATCTGAAAGTGTCTACACGACTTTCAGAGATTCTGTATTACTGTTTTGTTCGTTTCTTGTTAATCTTCCCCAATATTTTTATTAAACCATATTATCATACTCAACGCTTCCATTTTATTCACCATAGCTTTTATTTTAAAAAATAAAAAAATATTAATAAATTTACTATTCAATCTTCATAGCCCCAAATAAAAACTCTACTAAAGTAACAAAACTCTTACATACAAATATTACTCATTTCCTATTTGCTCAAACCTTCTTAAACGCCATTACGAAGCAATAACCTCTCATAGTCGGTATGCCACTAATCATTGAAAAGTTTCATTACTTTAGTAGAATTTTCTTTGGGGGCTATATGGATTAGGAATATCAATCGGGCCAATCTATCAGGTTTCAGATCATTTCTATTTGGGATGTAGGTTAATTGGGTGCGGACTAATCGGATTGGAATTTTATTAAAATATAATATAGTTTGATAATCTATATTTTTATAACAAAAATAAAATCTCACCATCAAAATATCTATGCGACCAATTACATGTGCGAAGAAGAACTTGCATTTTTCTGAATATTAATTCAAAATGTGTGCTCTAATACGAAAGGAAGATTCTTATACTATCGTTGTTATAAGAATGTTAAGCACATCACATGTCATCCTAACAGGTTCTCCAAAATGTAATGCATTATTTCTCCAATGTAATAAATGTGAAATATTTTATTGAGAGAATTTTGAAATATGTACACTTAAACTCAAACACGATTAAATACTATTAGTGTAAAAACTAAAAGCAAATGACATCAAATAATAATGTCGTTGGATAAATATTTTGTTATTGAATGACTTAACATAAGAATAGGTTATTATGGATTTTGACATTATAAAAAACCTAATTAAGAATTATAGAATTAAAATGAAACACAAATGTGTTTCGTTAAATTTCAAAGCATGTTTTAGAATTCATAATATTGGTTATAGTGAACTTGACTTTTCCAATTCATTTATCTATTATTATTTATATTAGTAAAAAATGTATACATTTATATATATATATATATATATATATTAAATATATATTGAAGGATTAATTTTATTTTATTTTTTTGTAGTTATCAATTTTATCAAAATTATCATTAAAATATCAAATCAATTATCAAACAAGGCGGAAAAATATTTAATAGTTACACCTAGAGCCTAACCCATCGGGCTGGCCCATCAAGTTTTAATCACGGGCTAATCGGATTACGGACTAATCAAGTGCGGGCTAATCGGGCCGGAATCTTATCGGGTTAGAAATTTCTAATCCTAACCCTCTAAAACTAACGGGCTAGTCGGACCAACTTAACATTCAGGTTAGAATGACATCCTTAATGGGAATAGAGTTGTAAAATATTTAATATTTTTATTTTATTTTAAAAAATAAGGGACTATAATGAGTAAATATATGGTGCGCGCACGCTAAGATTAGGTTTTATTAATTTGTGATTTAGATGGGCCCAACCACAAGGGACTATTCTACTCAGATGCTAAAAACATGCAACAAAACAGAAATCTGCGGTGCGGTCAATATTTGATTCGTCTCCTTCCCTTGTTTTTGTTTTTTGTATTCCTTAATTCATTAATGGCGTAGATTGATTCACAGATTCGTATAACAGAAACACACACTCTTAGCACAACTGGTTCCTATTTTCTTTATTACTACTAGTTTCTCTTTTTCCTTGTTCAATGTCATTGTAGAAACACAAAGTGATTAGCAGAGAAAATTTCAGGCTACGTTCCTCATTTTCCATCCCTAATCTCGAAGCCTTAACAGAGGTACGTGCCGATTCTTTTATGCTTTTGATTCTGGATTGAGAAGCACGTGAATCTGTACGTGCTAAAGCATTGTCTAAATTAGTGATTACAATGTTCAAATCATTTCTTTATTATTGAATGGAACGTTGGAATTAAATTGCGACGTTATCTAATTAGATGAGTTTCCTTTTGTATGTAGAGAGGTGACATGCACCTTTCTTTTGCCAAGAGGCTTCGATCAAATCAATCCACGCAGAGGTGACAATTTATTTCTTCTGCCATTCAAATTATGTTATACTCCGTTTCGTTGGAACCTCTAATCTTGATTATGCTCATGCTATAAGGTCTTTGAATTTTATTTTTCCAGGCGAGAAACTGGAAATTGTTTCTTTTAAATTTGCTTCATATATACTTAATTTCAACCTACAAGCTATGCTCTTTCTATTTGATAAAAGAAAATGGTTATTATTATGTAATTGTTGAATCAGTACGTATATTACCAACCGTGGATCTTGGATGAATAGGATTCAATATTTGAACAAATATATGATTCAACCAGTTCAGTTGTTGAATTCCTATGTGCTGTAGTAGATTAGGATATATCATATTTATCTACTCGATTAAATTATTAATCCCCTCTTACAAATGTTCAATAAGTGGTCATAACGTGAAATGAAGCCAACAATTTACAGGTGAAAGTAAAAGCTGTTGTATATATCAAGTCTAGACGACAATGGCGGACGCTTCAGTCGCCGTGAGGGCCAAGCGCAAGCGCGGCCGTCCTCGCAAGGACAGCAACCTCTGTAGCGCAGCCACCCTACCCTCACCGGAAAATTCAAGTCTGATGAGAAATCAAGGAGCCGATCAGTTGATATACCCTACTCCGGCAACAGCAGCAGACGCCACAAAGAAATGTCCAGATTACGACAACAAGTGTACCAGCGATGAGGGCATGGTGGGGAGCATGGTCTACGGCGTGGTGGAGGGTTCATTCGACGCCGGATATCTCATCTCCGTCAGAATCGGCAACAACCTCACGCCCTTCCGCGGCGTCATCTTCCAGCCGCGGAAGATCGTCCCTGTGACGCCGGCAAACGACGTCGCTCCGCAGGCTAAGATGTATAAAAGAAGAGAAATCCCCGTCCCGGTTTATGAGGATCAGAGAGCGACGACGCTGCAGCCGCCGAAGCAGGCGGTCATCCGCCCCCTCTTGCCCCCTTACGCCGCCACCAATCCTGACGAAATGAGAACCGGGAAAATCGTGTCGAAGCAGTTCCCGTACGTCCACCCCGCCGGGAATCTGAGGATGGTGGAAGAAGATGAAGTAATGCAGGCCTTCGAAGTCTCCACGTCATCCGGAGGGTCTAAAAGTAATTTAGCAAACAAGACCAATCAGGAACAGCCAAACAAACCGCCGTCGAATCTACAGATGTGCCACAACGCCACCATGCCGTCTGCTTTTGAAATCCAGCAGGATGAGATGATCTGCCGAGAAACTATGGATCAGCTGCAGGAAATTAACCGCCCTGCTCCGGCGGAGCCTCAACCGCTGAAGACGCAGGTGCGGCAGACTAATCTGTTCCAAGACGTGAATTTCCACGAGAATCTCTTCAGCGATCATCATCACTCACGGGACCAGGAATCCTTAGCAGCACAGAGTCCGAACCTAAAGCTAGACTTGGCTTTCTCGGTTCATAAGGAAAAGCAAATGGCTGAGGCGCAAGGCGCCACCGCCAACATCTATTCTGTTCTCAATGGTATGAAAAACCCTAACATCGGATTCCACCAAGCGTTGGTAGCTGGGAATCCGCTTCTGCTGCCGCCGGACCTTATAGGTGAACCGCTGGAGTTCATGATGGACAAACCTAAGACCCCTCCCAGCTCACAAGAAACTAACATGGAGGTTCAATCCAGACTAGTTGGGAGTGGGGAAAGGTTTCACGGCGGCGGAGTAGGTGATGATGCCATGAATAGTGCATCTGCGGCATCGGCGGGGATAGCTGACATGGATTTCGTCATCAACAACGCTATGCAACAACCTGCGCAATCCCACACCAATAACTAATTAGTGCAGTAGTGCTCGTCAAACTCTTGCACGTCCAATAATCTTGTTTTACTACTGAACTAATGGTTCGATCTTTATCCACCTACCACTTGTTTTTAAAAGTTTTGCATTTAAATCTTAGCTTAATTAATTACTTTTTCTTCTTTTTTCTCAAAATATTTAAAGCGAGTTTCGTTTGTTTTTCTTCTTAATTTCCACATTCTTCATAAAATGGTCGATTTGGATCAATTATTGGAATACCATACTTGAATTCGTATTGTAAATATTATTGTATCTCTTGTGTATACTTAGGAAATCATTATTCTAAACTTAACAATATTTTGTACTGATAAAATAAATTGTGGCACCAAGGCTATTGTTATGATGCCAATTGAGTCTGCCTATTGAATTTTGGATCAGTCATATTTAGGTTGTGAGTTAATCGGATGCGGGTAAATTGGACTATTTATCGAGTTATAAAGTTTCAACTCTAATCCTAAATGTTCGGGTTTCGAGCTAGCCCAACGGGTTGGGCTAATCAAGCTAAAAGTCAACGATGAAAATTTATTGGTGTATGTTTTTTAATATTAAGGATCCTATATTTATAATATTTAAACATATACAAAAATAAAAAATATAATTATATGACAAACATAAAATTCAAAGCCTAAAACATCCCAAAAATTATATAACATAAACTCAACGATAAATTGTTCAATAACAATTTGGTCTCATAAAATCAAGGTGTCTCAAAAATTAATCTAAAATCTAAACACCTGAATAACATTCTGCTTCTACATCGATAATTTTTGAAGTTTCAACTTGATCATTCAATTCGAGCTCATAGTCTTTAGACTCTTCACCATCAGTTAAGAAAACTATAATATTAAAATATAATATAGTTTGATAATTTAGAACTTTATTCTAAAATAAAATTTTACCATTAGAACATCTATGCAACCGATTACGTGTGTAAACAAAAGTTTGCAATTTTTCGGAAATGAGTCTATTTCTATATTTGTTCAAAATATGTGCTCAAATACTGATGGAAGATTCTGATGTTACCGCTATTATATAAATGCTAAGCACATCATACACCATCCTAGCAAGTTTTCCAAAGCGGGATGCATGATCTCTCCAATGCATAATGAAAAAAATTACTCATATTTATAGAATGTAGAATGTTTAATTGGAAATTTTTTAGAATATATACTTAAATTCAGACACGATTAAATACTATTAGTATAATTATTATTTTTAAATGACATGAATAAGAATGACATTTGATATATCTTTAATTGTTGAATGATTTAACATATAAGAATATGTTATAATGGATCTTGACATGTTAAAATTTCTAATTGAAGATTTGTAAAAATTAAAATGAGATATAAACACATTTAGATAAATTTTAAAGGATGTTTTAGAATTCAGAATATTTCTATTATTGAACTTAAATTTTCCAATTCATTTATCTATTACTCTCTATGTCCGCCATTAAATGTTCCATTTTGTTATTTTGGGATGTCCACCATTAAATGTCTCATTTCAGTTTCAATACTTTTGGTGGGTGAGTCTCACATTCCATTAACTCGTTTTACTCGCATTCCATTATGAAACTAGTAATATATAAAAGTGAGACTCACATTCCATTAACTTTTTCTACCAATATTTCTTTACATTTTTCTTAAAATTCGTGTCATTTCCAAATGAGAAATTTAATAGCGGATAGAGAGAGTATCATATTATCTTAGTAAAAATCTAATGCATATGTAATTAGAATTGGAAGGCTAAATTTATTTTATTTTTGTGTAATTATTCATTTTATCAAAATTATCATTTAAGTGTCTAACCAATTGTCAAACAAGCCGGAAAAATAGACAATATTTGCACTTAGGGCTAGTTCATCGGATTTCAGGTCAATCCTACTTAGATTGCGGGCTAATCGGACTAAAATTTTATTGGGTTAGAAATTTTCAACTATCACCCTCTAAATTTAACGAGCTATTTAAATCAATCCGGACTTCGGGCTGAATTGACATCCCTATGATTATGGTTCCATCAAGCAAGTCTCAATGGAATGCATCATTATTGACAAATGAAAATTATAATGGACTGAAGAACGCTTACATTATTTGTTTTGATGGAATCCTTGCAACATTGTCCCATTGGGGATGAGCTAATGTGGCTATTCAACTAAGTTTCTATTTGATATTATAGCTTAGACTCAGATAAGATTATGTATTTGGGTCAAATAGTATAATTTGATTGTTTGATAGTCATGTTTTAAAATTTTCAGGCCTATATTAACTTATCTCGGCCAGTAAAAGTCTGATGCTACCATTAAAAAATACACTGCTTTGCTATGAGAATGAATAGCAACACATGGGTGCGATTTGGTAACCTGCATCCACGATAAAATTTTGATTGTCATCTCGAACTTTCTCTCTTCACTCTCCAACTCTCTCTCTTCATCCACTTCACTCTCTAACCCTCTCTCTTCACTCTTTAACCACTTTCCATCGCTGCCCAGCGTTATCGTCTTTTTTAATTTATTTATTTAATCTTATTTTAACTTGACTATCACACAAATTCTAAGTGTTAATTCGAACAAATAATAACTTCGAATTTTAAATTTGAAGTCAGAATTTTGGTTCTAGCGAAGAGGATACAAAAACTAAACTCCGCATCAGTTGAATATGGTTATGGTATTTTATTAAAATTACATTTCACCAATTATATAAGTTATAAAAATTAGTAATTTTTTTATTTGGATATTAACGAATGCATTCATAAGGCCGTCTAGTTCCCCCTTTTACCTGTCCACTCTTTCTTTTATTGTTCAATTTTTTTTTCCTTCTTCCCCCTTCGGTGTTCTACATTCTTCTATTTCCTCCGGCGCTCCACCGTCTTCACTCCGCCCCTGCCGTCACCATCCCGGAACACAACCCCAGTTCGGTTCGCCGACTTTACCCGATTCGGAACCTGTTGTCGGAAGATCGGCCGCTCGCCCACACAACTTAATAATCGAGATCGGAAGTTGAGTCTAACCGGAGGTAAAGATGGATATTATATCTCAATTGCAAGAGCAGGTGAACACAGTAGCATCTCTTGCCTTCAACACATTTGGGACGCTTCAAAGGGACGCGCCCCCGGTTCAACTGTCGCCTAATTACCCGGAGCCTCCTGCTAATCCCCCTACCGACGACGCCACTAATCTCGCCGAACAGCCAAAGCTTCTTAGCTCTGAATTGGTCAAAGCAGCCAAGCAGGTTTCTTTTGTCGTCTATTTATATTACTGTGTTGGTTGGCTGACTCCCGTTATGGCGTTCTTAACACTTGCTTACAGAGATGAAACCTTCATTTATCTGAACTGAGTTTTTTATGAGCTTGTATATTGGAGTGCTTTAATTTGATAATTATGTTGAAAATCTAGAGTGTGTGCAGATATATGATGGGAGGTCTGTAGTGTTATCGTAATTAGTGTTGTGTAGTCCCAAACAGAGTCTGAAGTAATTTACTCCGGAAGAAATTCAATGATTAGTGATCAAGTAAGAAGAAAGAGGATTTAGGGTTAGGTTGCAGCTTGAGAATTTCACTGCAACTTGAAAGAAACGATTTACAAAACGGGTTCATACAAACAGGAGGCGATAAATATTCCGAAATAAGCTATACTGATTAATGAAGTTGCACTTTTAAGAAATTCATACCAATGGGTTGAATCTTTTGGTTAAACTTTCTTAGTCTCATTCCTAAACTCAAATGAAATCACACATTCCACTTCTAATGCTTCTGAAACACTTTTTTGTCCCTTCTGTCTAACTCTGCTTAGGGTTTTTAGTGGATTCTCCTTTGACCTTTCACAGTTTGATGCTTTGGTTGCTGCACTTCCATTAGCTGAGGGTGGTGAAGAAGCTCAGCTACAAAGAATCGCAGAACTCCAGGTACGAATTCTTTTAACTGTCGAGTGCTCTTCCAAACTGATTTACAGTCTTCTCTCTCCTTTTTGTCTGGCTAAAAAGAATCGTGCAAATTACTACCAAGATAGCATAACTGTGTTGCTTTCACCCTGAATGTCCCACCATCCCACTGTGATGCTATTAAACTGCTTATCACTGTGTGGATCAGGAATAACTTTGTACATGTTCATGTAGCTAATAACTCACTACTGGTGTACTAGAATCAAGCCTTTCTAATCAAAAGAATCTCTTACAGGCTGAAAATGATGACATTGGGCAAGAGCTTCAAAAGCAACTGGAAGCTGCTGGTATGATCTTTACTCTCTTCCTGCTGATGTCAAGATTTAGTTTTTAATGCTAACCTGCTGTTACTCAAGACATAAATGGGAAAAATGTTTTAATCCTTCTTTTCCATTGCATCAACAAGAACATGATATGCAGACATAAATTACAATTAGTGTAGTTCAGGCAGTTGGTGAACTTGGTTGTCACTGAATGGTACAAAGACCTGCTTTCCCTGCATATGCATACTTTCTATTGATGGATTAGTTTATTTCGGGATGCCGATTCTGAAATCAAGAATGCAAATGATGTGGCAGAAAAGGAGCTTAGGCAAGTCCAGGAGTTGTTTGGCCAAGCAGTAGATAACTGCATGAATTTAAAGAAGCCAGACTGAAGTAAAAGGGTAGTGGTATTTTTGTTGAGGATAATTGCTTTGACGGCCAAGCCCATGGATTTTTTACTTCTCAGCACCCGGCTGACAGCGTAAAGGTTTATCTCCTTATATTTTTGTCTTCGACAGCTTAATGCCTAATGCCCCGATTCGAACTATGATCAAATAAAATTGTTACCTCGTTTCTGGTTACATCTCTGGGGACACAATTGGGGCCTGTTTTTGAATTACTCTTGCATGAATATGTCAATTAGAGATATGGATTGTTTTTATGACAAGTATAAGCATATTATGTTTTCATTTATAGAATTGTCTTTCCGATGATACTTTTAGGATGAGCTTACGAGTCCCTTTAAGATAATTATACTCTCTCCCGTCAAATATTGTTCATTTCTTTTTGGCATGAGTTTTAATAATTTAAGTGTGTAGATAAATGAAAAAGAGACCCATATTTATTATTTGGGTATTGTATATTTATAATTAATTGTAAATGTTAGATAAGTATATTAATCATATATAGTATTTACGTAAATAAATTCATATAGTAAGTAGAAAATAAAAGAAATAGTGGCAGGATAATTATAAAAATGAAATGGATAATATTTTGAGACAGACAAACTAAATGGCAAAATGAACATTGTATTAAGGAATGGAGGGAGTATTATCTTATACCACATGAAAGCTCGAGTACAAACTACTCAAAATACTTCAGAAAAAGACAAGAAATAAAAAAATAAAATGTAAGTCATTAAAACAAGGACGTCTGAGACTGACCATTGTTCTGTTTATTCGTTTTAAGGAGCAGTGAGTTTACTTTATTAATGCTTAATTTTATTGAAGCTGGTAAAAGATAAAACACGAAGCAGTTATCAACGATAGAACTTAATATTTGACAACAAAATGAGGAATAAAATGCAACATGATGTAACGTGGAGAATAACAACTTCCTGCACCAATTTTCAGAGACATCAATAATCTGCGAAATCATCCCAGTTATCGCCGTGGCAAAGTCACATACGCTAATCAAAACCGTCTAGCTCAATACTTTAATGGAGGCAAAATTTAAAACAAAAGGACGCATGTTCAGAGCAATCATTTATGGTCTAACCAAACAAAAATGCAGGCATAAAATAGACATGAAATTAAGGAAGAGATTCTTTTGATCCTGTTACAAAAGAGAAACAAGTTTAAATAAAAACAGCGCCAAATTTAGTTCAACTACTCATCCAGTTGAAAACACCATCTAGCCAAAAGGAGTCTTGAATATATTCGGAACTGCTATAATCACACTAAACCAACAGCCAGCCCCATCTTTGATGATCTCCACTGCTGTTGCTGCATCCAGAAGCTGCTGTGCATCCTTTGATTAACACGGATCACTGCAGACAAAAATCCTAATCAATACAAGATGGAAAGAATTATTCAACTAACAAGTACATGTATTATTTATACATGACAATGAGAACGGGCCCAACCGGCGTCCACGAATTCGCCAGAAACAAGTATCACTCTCCAGCCGGTGCAGCACAGACTAGAGAGTGGGGGACAAACTTTTAGGCATTCAAAAAAATAACAAGATCACATAATGCTCTGAACCCAGACTTTCTTATTATGATTTCTTAGAAAAGTGAGTATGGATTATTTTAACTTGGCATCAAACGTGACAACATTGAAATAAATTACACTCCGGCTCTGCAAAGAGCTTACTCAAAATCTGCATAGTTTAATTGTTAACATTATTACAAAACAGAAGCATAGCATGGATGTAATCCAGGCCAGTCATAGATCCGGAAAGCACTTACCAAAGGGACCACATGATTTTTTTTAATATATGCAATGTGCTAAACACAATAAAAGAGACATAAAGCCGCTATTTAACATAAAGATTATGATAGACCCTCCAGAAATAGAGAACAGTAGAAGCTGAGAAAGGTAACTAAAATGATGGAACAAGCTTCATGTAGGTCACCATATAATATATACATTATCTTTTCACATATGCACCTGTGGTTGTTGCATCATCTGCTGTTGCTGTTGCAGTGGGGGTGGGTAGTTACCATATCCAGGATATCCTGCATAGTACAAATTTGGATCTTGTGCTGCTGGAGCATACCCATAGGTTTCATACCCAGGGGCATATCCATAATACCCACTACCACTCCACTGGTTCGGGTCAACCTGAGGCTGGAACTTTAGATTGATGAGCATCATGCCAGTAGAAAGGTAACCTAGGATACTGAAATGAGAAAATCAGGTGTAGTTAACCTGTTTGTTTGAAGGGCTACGGCCCCATGACAAACGAATACTCTGTCCTCCCAACGGGGTTCCATTTAGCATCCGAAGTGCATCTTCAGCACAGCTTCTGTTAGTATGCATAGAACATGAGAAAGCTGGAACCCCTGAATCCGTGACAAGGAACCAAGAGAAGAAACAACTGGCAGCTTCTTAATTTACCTCTCAGCAAATTGGACAAAACCACATCGTTTGCCTATAGGTATCTTTACATGAAGCAACTGCCCATGTTGTCCAAACACCTGCCTTAGAAGCTCATCGTTGACATTGGAGTCCAAATTCCCAACAAAGATCTGCATGGACAGAATACAAAAACATGAATAAAACTTTAACGTTTTGCAGAGGAAGAAAATAACCCAAATCAATCTTCTCCAAATATACTAACAGTGGTGTTAGTTGGATCATCCTCACTTGGAGTTCCTTGTGAAGTCTGGTACGAGGCTGCAATTTCATAACAGTCGGTTAGTGTCAGAGAAGGGAGTTGCGCAACACTGATGTCTTCCCTTGATTAGCATTCTATCAAATAGTAGATATTTAAAATTACATCCACTGAGAGCGTAACTCGAGTCTACTATATTACAAAATCAAATAGCAAAACAAAGTGAACAGTCACCACACTCAAATCTAGATAGAACAGGCAAACATGGAATTAACTTTACTTTTAGGGTGGAAATCAGGTTTGAGTAAAAATCAGGTTTGAATGCAGCATTTTGTACTTTATATTACTTATCTTGTGAATATTCTACGCTTACTTGGTCGTTTTGATGAAATTGCAGAAAAATGGAGTCAAATAGTAGAAAAATAACTGTGACAGAGTATGGATTGAATAGAAGATCATAGGGTGGAAAAAGGAAAAGAACTTCGAGTAAATCTCTTAGAGGAGGTGACGGTGACAGTGATAATGAAGATTGTGAAAACAATCAAGCAACATGTATTACAAAGTGTAATACACATTGCTTGATTCTTTTCACTTAGTTTCAAGGCAAACAAGACAGACATGGAAAGAAATCAGTACAGGGCTGAACGGTAAGGGGGATAGCTTATGCAGAAAATATGGTAACATTGCACCATGGAGAATGAGAGGAAGAATGGGCAAAAAAAAAAGAAGAATTTGGTGGTCCTTCTTGAGTCTACACATTCACTTCTGCGTGTTACAGCCCAACTCCGCATAACTATAAGCACCATGATAGAATCATTAATCATCAATTTAGATTTTCTTGTTAGAGCATCAAAGCAAGCAATACTACATCCAACTTCGAAGTTGGAAAATTATCTTTTATAACCCCCAACAAGAAATAGGATTATTTTATGTTATTTCATGAGGCATAAAAAAATTCTTTAGCCATATCTGGGATTTGTACAGCAATAAAGCAACATCATTTGCTGACAATGGAACTGATAAAGAAATGAACTTTGTAAACTTTCCTCCTAATGGTGTCAGACTTGGAGCCTAAAAAGACTAGAAATTGTAAAACAAAGGCAACCAAACCAAGCGAGAAGAAAACTACGGCAATTGTATAAAGTATTTGTTGCTGCACAAACCATTGAAATCTGCGTACTGTAAGCAGTTTCACTGACCTTAGATCATTGCCCAATCCCCATGGTGAGCCTTTTCTAACAGGAGTAGACACAGTTATAAGTGCTTGCAGAATAATAGGACCAGAACAAAAAAGAAAGAAAGTCTAATAATCATCTAATGGCACAAAGGAAAGTGGTGCATGGAGATAGAGAGTAATTAGTGCGGCTGTAATTAAAATAGTATATTAAAAGAAGGATTGAATAAAAAAGTAATTTGACTGGGAGCTTAGAAAGTAAAAGGACTGCTGGAGGAAAGAAAATTTGAAGCAAAATTAATGCCTGAAGGAACCAAAAAGTAAGAAACATAAAATAAAACTGACCTACACAAAACCAGGCACTAAAAGGGTTATCATTTCAGCTGATA
>JAYDZE010559987.1:0-12748 GCA_034509125.1 Monilaria moniliformis | reverse complement strand
CCGAGCTGTTGGCTTATGGGCTGGGCTGGACTTCTGGTGGATCGATCTTGTCGCTGTTGGGCTGGACTTATAGTGGGCTGGGTTGCGTATCCTATCAATAACCGCTCTGGTTCGAACTCATATAAGGTCATGAAATAAGATCGGGGTCTGAGTGTTGAAATTCCATTAGATCGAATATCCAAATCTTAAGTCCAATATTATTTTTGAGACTTTTAAAACAAGAGTTGATCTATTTTAGATGAGCATTTGTCTACCAACTTCTAGCCTAAGCATATGCGAATTAATTTCAAGATGTGTTTGGTATAATGAAATTGAGGATTTAGATTTGAATTGGAGGCTTCAATTCTGAATTTATTGTTTAGTAACACAAAAATATTTGGATTTGGAATTAAATTCTAATTCCAAATACTCAAATTCCATAGTTAAAGTAAATATTTGGAATTTCTTATCTCTAAACACACACACACATAGGGCTGCTTATTCGGCCGGTTCGGTTATAACCGAACCGAACTAGCCGGTTAACCGGAACCGAAACAAGGCTAGGGAAAGAATCGGAACCGCACCGAGTTGTTTATTCGGTTAACTGAATAACCGGCTACAAAAATTAAAAATCTCAAATATGCTCCAAATGGGGTTTAAACCCTTAACCTCTTAGATATTATAAAGCACTTTATCCACTGCAGCACATACACTTTTTGTGCATTTTATGAATATAAAATTTATTTATTATTAAAATTGAAAAATATAATGAAAACAAAAATCCTACTAATATTTCTCGATTTCTCCCCTGATTGTCAATTACCAACAAACCAGCATTTATAAAAAAAAAAACAAACCAACAATCTTAGTCATTGAGTCACAGAAGGCATTCTTGAACAAAAAGATAACAGAGGATTTTATAAACCTTTAACAACATTTTTAATTTATAAATCTTGAAATCAACTTAAAAAACATGAATTTCATTATTGGCTATTTATATAATTGAAGTGCTCCTACCACTAAATCCGAAATTCTCGTTTGTTGTCAAGCCCATAAAAGTTTATATTATATTTTCATAAAGAAGTAAAGGAACCATCTATTTAACACCCCTTACTCGATTATTGAATAACGGAATAAGTGGCGTCACGACCAAACAAACTATATACAAATCAATAATATTATATATTTAAGTCCCCCTCTTTTTTTATTAATTCTTTAAACTTTCTTACTTGTTTTCAAGAATTAATATAAAAAAAAGAGGGGGGCTTAAATATATAATATTATTGATTTGTATATAGTTTGTCTGGTCGTGACACCACTTATTCGGTTATTCAGTAATCGAGTAAGGGGTGTTACAAGTTTGGTATCAGAGTCTAGGTTCAGCCGATCTAAGGACTGAACTGTGTCAAATGAGTATAGATACATGCCACATAGGAAATGAATTGTCTTTATATCAGTGACTTGATGCAGTTGCTAATCTTAAACATATATTCAAGATGTCGAATAATGAAGCTCAGAGTAGTGCACCGGGTCCTCAGTCTTAGGAGACTCCTTCTATCTCAATCGATATTCCTATTTCTGGATAGGATGCTATTTTACAGACTTTAGCAAATGCACTTCGACAAATAGCTGGTGCTACACCGAGTAGTAATACCTCTGTTATCGAGAGACTTCATAAATTCCGAGCAGAGGAATTTAGAGGAAAGAAGGATGGCGACCCGACTAAAGCTGAGTATTGGTTGGACCAACTTCATCGAATATTCACCTTCATGCCTTGTACTACAGAGGAAAAATTACAATGTGCTTTAGCCCTACTGAAGGATGAAGCATATATGTGGTGGAAGAACATTGTACAAATTGCGGTGCCAGAGACAATATCGCGGGACTTCTTTATAAAGGAGTTTCGCAAACGATATATAGGCGTACAGTATATGGAGGACAGGAGGAGAGAATTTCTACATTTGATTCAGGGGGACATGTCTGTTTTGGAGTATGAGACAGAGTATCGGCGTCAGGCCCGGTATGCACGAGAAATTGTACCCACTGATTTAGAGATGTGCCATAGATTTGAACGGGGGTTGAATAGTAGCATCCACAGATCAGTTATTGGAGCAGAAGCAACAGATTTGACTAAGCTATCTGGACTGGCACAAAACATCGAGAAGTTGATTTCTGAAAAAGAAGTGGAAAGAAGAAGCAAGGAACAGGGCAAGAGACCTGCAGAGTCTTCTCATCTTATGTCACGGTCAGGAAAGAGATTTAAAGACTCTAGGAGGAGTGGATATTCAGTACCTTCACGTTTCCAGGGAAGAAGTCAGAGTAAAAAATCTGAGTTCAGACCAAGACCACAGACTACTTCAGTAGCCAGCACAGGAGGATCAGATCTGATACCAACATGTGTACATTGTGGAAGACGTCATGGGGGCGAATGTTGGAAAATATCTGGAGCATGTCTTCGATGTGGATCGAATGAGCATTTTCTGAAGGATTGTCCAAGGCCACCGAGTATCCCAAGGACTACACCAGTGAGATCTGAACCTACGATTCAGAGAAGCCGTAGGCCAGGACAGGGATTTGGAACCGGCAGAGGTCAGAGGCCGGCATCAGAATCTTCTTCGAGGGCAAAGCCAAGAGCCCCAGCTCGTACATATGCTATCAGAGCTTGCGAGGAGCAGGATGCACCCGACGTCATACTTGGTATTTTGAATGGGCGAGTAACAAAATCCATCGTGATTCGATCCCATTTCCATTCAGGAATTGTAATTGGCTGTAACAATTCAGACGGAACCTGATGTTCAGCTTTAACTTGCTGACAGGTTATGCACTTGGACACGTACTCTGTGATATTCCTTTTCATACCATACCACCAATAGAATTCTCTTAAATCACGATACATTTTATTACTTCCAGGGTGCATTGAATATGAAATGTTATGCGCTTCCTGGAGTATCTCCTCTTTCAGTCCATCATCGTCAGGCACACACAATCTTTTTCTGAATATAGATATCCATCATTACTCTGTTCAAATCCATGCATCTTGCTTTTATCAATCTGTTCTAATTTGACTTTCAACTTTTCATCAGTCTTTTGGGCCTCTTTCACTTGCTGAATTAGAGTTGGCTTTACTCTCAGTTCTGCCAGAAGACCACCATTATTGAGTGTTTCAATTTGAATGTTCATAGCTCTTAAAGTCGAAATTGATTTTCTGTTGAGTGCATCTGCTACTATATTTGCCTTGCCTGGATGATAATCAATAAGACAATCATAGTCCTTGAGAAGTTCAACCCATCTTCTCTGTCTCAAATTAAGATCTTTCTGTGTAAGCAAATATTTGAGACTCTTGTGATCGGTGAATATATAGCATCTTTCACCATAGAGATAGTGCCTCCAAATCTTCAAAGCAAAGACTATTGCTGCCAATTCCAAATCATGCGTTGGGTAGTTCTTCTCGTGAATTTTCAACCGTCTTGAAGCATATGCAACAACCTTACATTCTTGCATTAATACCCAACCCAATCCATTGTCTGATGCATTGCTGAATATTGTATACTCTTTTCCTACTTCAGGTTGAACTAGTACTGGCGTCTCAGTAAGTATCGCCTTCAATTTATCAAAACTTACTTGACACCTGTCGCTCCATTTGAATGGAACATTCTTCTAAAGTAGTGATGTTATTGGTTTTGCTATTGTTGAAAATTCCTTCACAAATCTTCGATAATAGCCAGCGAGTCCAAGAAAACTTCGGACTTCAGAAACATTCTTTGGAAGTTTCCACTGCCCAATAGCTTCAATCTTTTTCGGCTCCACACAAATTCCTTCTGCTGATATAATGTGACCCAGAAATGCAATCTTCGATAGCCAGAATTCACACTTGCTGAGTTTTGCATGCAACTTCTTTTCTCTTAACGTTTGCAAAACCATCTTTAAGTGTTGTTCGTGATCTTCCTTTGTTTTGGAGTACACCAAGATATCATCAATAAACACTATCACGAATTGATCGAGATAAGGTTGAAAAACTTGATTCATCAAATCCATGAAAGCAGCAGGAGTATTGGTTAGCCCAAAGGGCATAACTCTGAATTCATAGTGACCATAGCGTGTCCTGAAAGCTGTTTTGGACACATCAGAATCCTTAACTTTCAGCTGATAATACCCGGAGCGAAGATCAATTTTTGAAAACACACTCGCTCCTCTTAACTGATCAAATAAATCATCGATTCTTGGCAGTGGGTATCTGTTTTTGATTGTCACCTTATTTTGTTGTCTGTAATCAATACACAACCTCGTTAATCCATCCTTCTTCTTCACAAAAAGTACTGGTGCTCCCCAAGGCGATATGCTAAACCGTATAAATCCTCGATCTAGCAACTCCTGCAGTTGAGCTTTCAACTCTTTCAACTCAGTGGGGGCCATTCGATAAGGAGCCATCGATATTGGTGCTATTCCTGGTGTCACTTCAATAGCAAATTCAACTTCTCGCTCTGGAGGCAGTCCAGGTAGTTCTTCAGAAAACACATCTAGATATTCACATACTACTGGTATTTCATTCAATTTTGGATCAGTTAATCGAGTATCCAGAATATAGGCTAAGTACGCCTCACAACCTTTTCCCATCAGTTTATGAGCTGTGGTGGCTGATATCACATTAGAAAGATAATTCGATCTTTCGCCTACCACTAGCACTTCTTGATCATCAGATGTGTAGAGTGTTATTCTTTTCCTACAACAGTCAACTGCAACACGATGAACAAACAACCAATCCATCCCCAGAATTATATCAAATTCGTGAAAAGGTAACTCCATCAGGTCAGCTGGAAAGAAATCCTTGAACGCTGAGAGGATATTTTCTATAAATTCGACTCACCAGTATTCTCTAAAGGCAGACTATGTTCTTGTATATGTTTTGTACAGATGCAAGAATGTGTAGAGCCAGGATCAATTAATGCTATAACTGGTACGTCAAATAATATAAAAGTACCAAGTATGACATCGGGTGCATCCTGTTCCTCGCGAGCTCTGATAGCATAGGTATGAGCTGGGGCTCTTGGCTCTGCCCTCGAAGAAGATTCTGATGCCGGTCTCTGACCTCTGTCGGTCCTAAATCCCTGTCCTGGCCTACGGACTCTCTGAATCATAGGTTCAAATCTCACTGGTGTAGTCCTTGGGTACTCGGTGGCCTTGGACAATTTTTCTGAAAATGCTTCTTCGATCCACATCGAAGGCATGCTCCAGATATTCTCCAACACTCCCCCCATGACGTCTTCCACAATGTACACATGCTGGTATCACATCTGATCCTTCCGTGCTGGCTACTGAAGTAGTCTGTGGTCTTGGTCTGAACTCAGATCTTTAACTCTAACTTCTTTCCTGAAAACGTGAGGGTGCTGGATATCCACTCCTCCTAGAGTCTTTAAATCTCTTTCCTGACAGTGATATAAAATGAGAAGACTCTGCAGGTCTCTTGCCCTGTTCCTTACTTCTTTTTCCCACTTCTTCTTCAGAAATCAACTTCTCGATGTTTTGTGCCAGTCCAGATAGCTTAGTCAAATCCGTTGCTTCTGCTCCTATAATTGATCTTTGGATGCTACTATTCAACCCCCGTTCAAATCTACGGCACATCTCTAAATCAGTGGGTACAATTTCTCGTGCATACCAGGCCAGATGCCGATATTCTGTCTCATACTCCAAAACAGACATGTCCCCCTGAATCAAATGTAGAAATTATCTCTTCCTGTCCTCCATATACTGTACGCCTATATATCGTTTGTGAAACTCCTTTATAAAGAAGTCCCACGATATTGTCTCTGGCACAATAATTTGTACAATGTTCATCCACCACATATATGCTTCATCCTTCAATAGAGCTACAACACATTGTAATTTTTCCTCTGTAGTACAAGGCATGAAGATGAATATTCGCTGAAGTTGATCCAACCAATACTCAGCTTTGGTCGGGTCGTCATCCTTCTTTCCTCTGAATTCCTTTGCTCGGAATTTATGAAGTCTCTCGATAGCAGAGGTATTACTACTCGATAGCAGAGGTATATATATAAGACTTATTTCTAATTTTACATTTAATTTTTAATACTAACTTATAATTATGCTAAGAAAATTTAAATATTAACTATTATACTTATATATATACACGTTTATGTCATATATACATATATAAGGTTTCATTACAAATTTACCAACTAAAATTCTTAATACTAACGTAAATATACATATATATGCATTAAACATTGATTAATATACTTATTACTTTGATTATATTTTAAATTTTCTTAATTTACTATTTGATTTTAAATTATTTCTATTTTCGAAAATTTGGGATGTTACAACTCTCCCCTTCTTAAGAAATCCGTTCTCGAAATTTATACCTGATTCGAAGAGGTACGAATATTGTTGTCGCATCACGTCTTCTGGTTCCCACGTGGCTTGACTAATGATATCTTTTTATTTCTGAGTTCTTTGATTTCACGAGCTAAAATCTGAACTGGCTCTTCCTCATAAGTCAAATCCGGTTGCACTTCAATTGATTCCGCCTGAATGATATGAGAAGGATCTGATCGATATCTTCTCAACATCGACACGTGGAACACATTATGAATCTTTTCCAACTCAGGTGGTAAAGCCAGACGATAAGCCACTGGGCCTACTCGATCAAGTATTTCGTATGGTCCAATGAATCTCGGACTCAATTTGCCATTCTTTCCAAATCGAAGCACTTTCTTCCAGGGAGAAACTTTAAGAAATACTTTGTCGCCCACATTAAATTCAATATCCTTTCTTTTCAAATTAGCATAGGATTTCTGTCTATCTGATGCCGCTTTCAGTCTGTCTCGAATCAGTCGAACTTTTTCTTCAGTTTCTTGAATCAGCTCCAACCCCACAATTTTATTTTCACTCAACTCGGTCCAGCATAATGGAGTTCGACATTTACGCCCATAGAGTGCTTCATATGGAGCCATCTGGATACTTGATTGATAACTATTATTGTATGTAAATTCAACCAACGGCAAATACTTTTCCCAACTGCCCTCAAAATCTATAATACAACTTCTCAGCATATCTTCTACAATCTAAATCACCCGCTCTGATTGGCCATCAGTCTGCGGGTGAAAAGTCGTACTGAAATTCAATCGAGAACCCAGACCTTCTTGAAGTTTCTTCCAGAATCTTGATGTAAATCGTGGATCTCTATCAGAGATTATTGAGGTAGGCACTCCACGCAATCTTACAATTTCATTTATATATAGCTCGTCTAACTTCTCCAATGAATCTGTAGTTCTTACAGGAAGAAAATGAGCTGATTTGATCAATTGATTAACAATCGTCCATATAGCATTTTTCTTTCGACCTGACATTGCAGACCTGTCACAAAATCCATCGTGATTCAATCCCATTTCCATTCAGGAATTGTAATTAGCTGTAACAATCCAGATGGAACCTGATGTTCACCTTTGACTTGCTGATAGGTTAGACACTTGGACACATATTCTGTAATATTTCTCTTCATACCCGACCACCAATAGAATTCTTTTAAATCACGATACATCTCATTACTTCCAGGATGCATTGAATATGCACAGTTATGCGCTTCCTGGAGTATCTCCTCTTTCAGTCCATCATCATCAGGTACACACAATCTTTTTTCTGAAATATAGACATCCATTAGAACTCTATTCAAATCCATGCATCTCCCTTTTATTAATTTGCTCCAACCTGACTTTTAACTTTTTATCAGTCTTTTGAGCAATTTTAACTCGCTGGATTAGAGTTGGCTTCACTCTCAGTTCTGCCAGAATACCACCATTGTTGAGTGTTTCCATCTGAATATTCATAGCTCTTAAAGCCGAAATGGACTACCTGCTGAGTGCATCAGCTACTACACTTGCCTTACCCGAATGATAATCAATAAGACAATCATAGTCCTTGAGGAGTTCAACCCATCTTCTTTGTTTCAAGTTAAGTTTTTATTCTGTGTAAGTAAATACTTGAGACTCTTATGATCAGTGTATAAGTAGCATCTTTCACCATAGAGATAGTGCCTACATATCTTCAAAGCAAAAACTATCGCTGCCAATTCCAAATCACACGTTGGATAGTTCTTCTCGCGAATTTTCAACTGTCTTGAAGCATATGCAATCACTTTGCCTTCTTGCATTAACATGCAACCCAATACATTGTGTGATGCATCGCTAAATATTTTATATTCTTTTGAAGTAGTGATGTTATTGGTTTTGCTATTATTGAAAATCCCTTCACTAATCTTCGATAATAGCCAGCCAGTCCAAGAAAACTTCGGACTTCAGAAACATTCTTTGGAGATTTCCACTGCACAATAGCTTCAATCTTTTTCGGGTCCACACAAATTCCTTCTGCTGATATAATGTGACCCAAAAATGCAACCTTCGTTAGCCAGAATTCTCACTTGTTGAGTTTTGCATACAACTTCTTTTCTCTTAACGTTTGCAAAACCATATTCAAGACTTGTTCGTGATCTTCCTTTGTTTTGGAATACACCAAGATATCATCAATAAACACTATCACGAATTGATCAAGATATGGTTGAAAAACTCAATTCATCAAATTCCTAAAAGCAGCATGGACATTGGTTAGCCCAAAGGGCGTAACTCTGAATTCATAATGACCATAGCGTGCCCGAAAAGCTATTTTAGGGACATCAGGATCCTTAACCTTCAGCTGATAATACTCGGAGCGAAGATCAATTTTTGAGAATACACTCGCTCCCCTAAGTTGATCGAACAAATCATCAATTCTTGGCAGTGAATATTTTTTTTTAATTGTCACCTTATTCAGTTGCCTATAATCAATATACAGCCTCATTGATCCTTTTTTTTTCCCGACATCAGTATTAGAATCACTAGTTGTACCAACAACACCTATAGCCTTACGGAGTTCAACGTACAAACTCCATCTACAGGAGAAATCCGATATGGTAATTAGGAGACAACCTCAAATAAGAGAAAGTTCACCTAAACAGATAGATATAGATTTTTATGCCTACATAATTTTCTTATGTAACAAAGAAATTGTACTAGAACTGTATCCGGTAGTTTAAAAATCTTCCTAAAGAGTACCACGATTCATCTTTATTCATAAAAATTTTCAAACTAAGTAAAGTACAAGTTACTGTTACATTCTTTATGTATATGTTCAGTATATACCTCTGATAAAATGCTATGATTAATGTCTTGATCTCCATAAATTATACGCATGTCATTTAATCCAATTTAACTTAGTTTTCTCCATTTTGATCCGTTCACGATTCAATCATATATACCGTTCAATATTTATCAAAAACGAATCCTAGCCATACTTGAATGAGGTAACCAAAAAAGTAGAGGCATATTGATAAAATGATCTCAAGGTGAAAGTCTATTTACTTTCTAATGAGAAATGACGCTACCGAGATTCGAATCATATGGAGTGGCCAGTTCCACACAACTAATGGATTTTTAATTTTTATTACTTTTTTTAAACTTTTTACAATCTCGAAATGAAAGATTTTCAATGATTTATATAACATGATCAGACATATCAAATCAATATTTAACATACCTGTACTGATATACGGTAGCAGCTGCATCAAGTCATTGATATAAGGACAATTCAATTCCTAAGTGGCATGTTTCTAAACACTTATTTGACACAATTCAGTCCTAGAATCGACTGAACCTAGGCTATGATACCAAACTTGTAACACCCCTTACTCGATTACTGAATAACTGAATAAGTGGTGTCACGACCAGACACACTATATTCATTTTCTGATTATATTCATATTATTATTAATTCAAACAGTCAACGGAATTCATATATTTATATTTAAAATTAAGAACCGATAATCCCGTTAAAACAGACAGTAAAGATATAAATGTGCAAAATATGCACAGCTGTTTAATCATGACTAATATACGTACATCAAAATCTGACATGCCACATGTTCTATTATGTACAACTATTTATCCAAAAGGAACAGTGACTTGATGGGGTCGCATCTGCTGCAATGACGAGAATCTAATCTGCAAAAGATGGTCTGTAGTGGGGTGAGCTCAGTAACTCAATAGTATATTAAATGTTAGAACTAAATTTCCAAAATTAAATAAACACTATGCAACCTATAGACATAATTATAACCATATCTTTTAGTTTAACAGTCAGAGCAGTAATTCCTATATCATATCAGATATATATACTTTTCTAGCAGTAAAATCCAATACCATAAGTCACAGTTTTATCAGAACTGAATAATAGGCAATCACATGCAGTTTTTCATGATTTCCAGTTATAACAAATAATTCACAATAACATCTTTACAATGCACACATAAACACATATAGCCCAAAAAGGTTCTGAGTACTGACACGGGTACACTGACCAGATACAGATCACCCAATTGGGCGCAGAGCACTTCGAAATGCGTAATTCAATAAATCAGAACATCACAAGGGCGTATATCAGTAACAGATCACCCAAAGGGCGTATAACTGTAACAGATCACCTCAAAGGGCGTATGATAGTAACAGATCACCCCAAAGGGCGGATATCAGTAACAGACGACCCTCGCTTCGGTTATCTTGAAGACGAGTGATCGAATATGCAGTACTGCTGTCCTATTGCATGCCAACTATACCCAATGAGATACTCAAGCACGGGGCAATAACAGATATATCATACTTTTAAGATATTATCAGTATCAAATCATAATTTAATAATCATAATCACACAGTAATACACATTATCACATATCATTCCATTTCTAACCACAAAATCACATATTCATATCACAAGTCATAATATTTATAATTTCTTTTCTATATGCAATTGCGTAAATTTAATTCAGGAAATAAAGGCCTAGCATTTAATACACTACCTCGTGTAGCAAAACGTCTTGATTCAGCAGCTCTTCCTAATCCTGGATTTTATCCTTTCCCCGACTGTTGCTCGGGGCACGATCACCTTGAATAATATTTTATATCAATCAAAACTTTATATAATGAATAAACATCAATTATATTTTATACTTAATTATTTTATTTTATTTTTAAATTAGATACTAACTAGTTTATTTTAACAATTCATTTTAATTACTTACTTCAATATCATTAAGAAATAATGATCATGCTTCATTTTCAACTAGTATTTAAATACTGAACTTATGAATTTAGATCTTTTCACCAATATATTTATTTTAGGTGAAAGTTATTATTTATTAGTTTAGCACAATTAATATTTAAATTAGCCCATTAGCTTAATCATTTTCTAACCCTCACAACTTCGATTATGCTTCTACTATGGTCCAAATTTCCTGTTTTTAAATTTTAATCAACTTAGCAACTTTAATTTAGATAATACTAGTTCAACCTAGCAATTCACAAAACATCTAACTTTCCATTCCCTCAATCCAAAACTCCATCTTTAATTCCCGTAAAGTTAACAACTTCAGTAAATCATAAGCAAGATTAATTAAGCAATTTATACTCCCCAACTTTGACTTCTAAATTCTAATCTATACTAGCCGTTCAACCAATCAATTCAACAACTTCAGTTTCCATCTTCAACTATCGGATCTTCCAAAAGAAACTTCTAACTATACAAATTTCCATCTTATTCTATCATTAATCTTAATGCTCAACATTTCAATCTAGTATATTAGCAAGAAGGAAATTAAATCATAATGTATATATTACTATATATACTGTGTGTGTATGCGCCAAATATAGGATGCAGGGACGGCGAAACTGAAGAGGGAAGAAGAAGCAGAAGCCGGCGATTATGGTGAAGGGGGTCGGCGGCACGACGACGGTGCTTTTCCGGAAGTGAGAGAGTAGGACCAACGAGCAGGGGTGTGTAGAGAGACAGCCGAAAGGGAAAGATGAACGGTGAGACGATGGGGCTCGGCGGTTAGGCGATCGGGCAGTAAGTGGCGGCGGTGGATTGACGGAGGAAATGAAGAAGAACTGAGGTAAAGAAAAGAGAGGAAAATAGAGTGAGGAAGATGGTGGTTCGTGGGTGTGCGTGAGTGTATGTCCGAGAGAGAGAGGGGTGTAAGGAGAGAGAGATATACTTTTCTCCTTTTGTTTTGGAAACAGCCATGTGGCATCACAAACCCAAGACACATTTTTCCCTTTTTTCTTAGTTGTGAGCAAAAGATGGAATAAAAGTTGAATCATCACCTTTCCAATTCCACTCCTATTCGCATATATATATATATATATATACAAGGCTCCATTTCATATTTACTAACTACTTCCTTAATACTAACGTATATATATACCTATATATGCATTAAACATTGATTAATAAACTTATTACTCTGATTATATTTGAATTTTCTTAATTTATTATTTGATTCTAAATTATTTCTTATTTTCGAAAATTCGGGGTGTTACAATTAATATCTTTTACCAAGAGTGCTATAGTTAAAAATTATTTATTTATTATACTTTGGAATAAATTCCCAGCCGGCCTGACTTCTGTATAATAAATCCTTTTATTGAACTTCTCTTGGGGATTATATCAACCCGGAATCTCCAGGAACACGATTCAGTGCAATATCAATCCTAGCACCTCTTAGTCATTAATTACCACTGCCCAAGATATCATGATTCTTGACACTACAAGAAAAACGCTCATACACTACACTTCATAGACTACCGTTTTTTGTAAAAACCGTAGTCTTTAGTTATAGACTACGGTTTTTCGGACCAACCGTAGTCTATGAGCGTCTTTTTTTTCAAAT
>JAYDZE010559976.1:0-12748 GCA_034509125.1 Monilaria moniliformis | reverse complement strand
AAAGTTACTATTTTTTATTATAATATATAAATAATTAATATTTCAAAATAAATTATCTTAATAAAAAAATTGTTCTTAGAAATAATTTCAAAAATGATAAATCTCTACCAACAACTACAAAAAAATTTATTGTAATATATATAAATCATAAAAATTATTATCCAAATGAATAAAAAATACTTTTGTATTATATTATTAGATTAAATTAATATTTATATGATTCGAAGAAAAGTGGAACTTTATTTAAAATAAAAGATATTGTTCTTTTGAATAAAAGGGACTGTGCTTGTGAATAAAAGTTACTCTTCTTGAAAATTAAAGTCACTCTTCTTGTAAATGAAAGTAATTATCAATCTAAATGAAAGTTACTCTTCTTCTAAATCAAAGTTATTCTTCTTCTAAATCAAAATTACTTTTTTATTATAATATATAGAGAATTAATTTTAAAAAACTGTTATCTTAATAAATAAAAGTTACACTTGCTCTTGGAATTAATTTCAAAAGGGATAAAACTCTACCAATAATTATAATTTTTTTTATTATAATATATAAAGAACATAAATTATTATTCAAATGAATAATAATTACTTTTTTTATCATATTATATAATTAAATTAATATTTATACTACTCGAAGAAAAATAAAATTTTATTTAAAATAAAATATATTGTTCTTTCGAATAAAAGTGACTATTCTTGTGAATAAAAGTTACTCTTTTTATTATAATATATATAAAAAATATAAAATATTATTTAAATTAATTAAAATTATTTTTTTATATATTATATAATCAAATTAATATTTATAAGGGCCGATTATATAGGCATATGAGTCTTTAATATGGGTTGATTTTTAGTAATATATTAATAGTAGGCCCAAAAGCCCATTTTAGTGATAATTTATAGGGGGGAAAAAAGAGGAAAAAATTGCTATAGTTGAGAATCAAACTCTGGATCTTTAAGTTCCAAGGCTTGCGCCCCAACCAATTGCGATGCTTGTCATTCATTAGATAATGTAACTCATAATATATATATTCGTTGATACTGACGGTTATTAAAAAAAAATTTGATTCGTGTTGGTTCAGGTCAAACCCGATTTCGACCCGGGTTTGACCCGCGCGCACAGGAGTGCACCTCTATAAAAAAATAGAAATAAAATCTGGTTTTAATAAAAAGAATATATTTTAGTACATGTGTATCATAAGAATTTTCAACCATGGACACCTTATAATAGTGTCTAAAATATGCGAGCATGCAAGCCTTTATACATAACTTAGAGTTTGTTATAATCTGATCATCTTTGTCTAGCTAAAGATATGCCTATCCCTTTTAGTCATTGATCTGATCTAATAATGCAAATAAGTCATGTGAATTGTCACCCGCTCGGGCCGGGGCTGGGTATGAGGGTTGAAATAATTTAAGTTGACGGCATCCTTAACCCAAAACTAGTTACAACTTTAATTTTAGCTATTATATTTATATTTCACTTTTCATCTACAATATCCACAATTCAGTCCTAAAAAATTTCAATTCTAAATTAGCCACAATTTCATTTTTTTCATTTCATCATATTTTATTATTCTTCACTTTAATATATTTATTTAAAGTGCGATATTTGTAAATAAAGAAAATTACTTTCTAAAAATTCAAAATTACTTAATCAAACTTCCAAAATTTCATTACTTAAATGATATAAATTAAATTTCTAAAATGACATTAATTAAATATCAAAAATAACATAATTTAAATTTCTAAAATTACATAAATAAAGAAAAAATAAATAAAAACATATTGAAAAAAAAGGAAACGACAAAGAAGGAAAAAAGATGATGAAAAATTGGGAAAAAAACAACAAAAAAGAAGGCAAAGAAAAAACTAAATATTGGGAGTGTGATTGAAACCCATATCTAGTCGCGCCTCCCACTGATTTCACGGTTGCCGTCCACCGCACATATCCAGCAACGCCGCCGTGCTGCGGTCACCGTATTGGGGTGCAAAATCACGGTGTAATAATGATACTCTAAGAACCTAATTTCTAGTCCCCGTGGGTTCTTATTTGGCCACAATTGTGGATTTTTCTTTTTGAAGTTCTCATAATGGGAACCTAAATGCTATTTGATTCAACTATATTTTGAAATAATCATATCCAAATTATTAATCTTATAATAGAAATATCAAAACTATACATATTAACACCATTAAATATCTCAACTATCACAAAATTCACAAAACGTCCCAAAATTAAATTTACAATCAATAAAAGATAATGTGGCTCATCAAATGTTGACGCGGATAGTAACATAAATATATGAAAAATGAGCTACCGTCAAACCAATGATGCAAATCAAATTATATAATATTTTTCTCAAGATTTCACGTATGTTTATTGAGTTATCACCCACTTTTAAGTACTTTTCATTGTTAGTAAAAAGTTTGGAGAAGAAAAGAGATGAAAATGAAAAAGGAAAATGATGAATTTTGAGGAAATTTTGAAAGCAGAGAGTTCCGCCCAGCCAGGTGAAAGTGTGCACCACTATCTACATGGCAGGGTGAGAACTGAAACTCTCCAGAGACCTCTATCTGGTCGGGTAGAGTGGCGTACAACAAGCCACCCAGTCGGGTGGCTTCCACGCGGGCTTTCAGAGACTCCCGCCCGCCTGGGTGGCCATCACGGAAACCACCCGACTGGGAGAATTGACGCGTGAAGACTTTTAAATACCGATTTTCAGAGACGAAAACACATCGGGGAAAATCTTAGAGCAGAAAATTGGCAAAATTTAGAGAGAAAGAGCAGGAGAAGGAGACCAAAACATAGAGATGGATGACATCACATAGATTTGACACCATGTGTATCACGAGTTTTATTTCCTTTGGTGTTATTTTCTTCATGTTAGGCTAGAATTTTCTGTTATCCCTAGTATGTAGTAGGATGAATAATGTATTAACTTGGCTCAACTATTCCTATGTTTGATTTCATAGTTTAATTTATGCTGTGGTTTTTATTTTATATAAGTTGTTGAATGTGTACACTTTTAATGGTTTAATCTTGTCTTGCCTTTTTCTGATGTCTCTTTAATGGTTTGACTCTCTTAATATGGTCCAAAAAAAAACCGACAAATGAAACACATAACAGAGATTATAATCTGTTTGACTTTATTACATTAATTAAAATAAATAAAATAAGTGATAACAAATAAATTGGACATTATGTCCGTAATGTATAAGCACACTGCATATGCTGCACGGAAACGAGACTATATTCAAGCAAGTTGTGCCGCCACTAGCAGAACTTACGTCGGATTGCATAGAAAAGGCAAAAAAAACATTTTTTTTTAATAAAACAGCAAAATAATAAAGTTGGGCCAAATATGATTCGAACATGGGTACCCACGGCCACTACTACAAAACACTTCTTCACTCACGAGACTGCAAACTATGTTATATATAAATTCAACACATTATTATATACTCTTTTCCTCCATAAAAATAGTTATGTTTTTTATTTTAGTCCGTCCATCAAAATTAATCATATTCTACTTTTAGAAAATTTGTCACTACTCTACACTAATCACTTTTTTTCTTTTCAACCACTTTTTCTCCCCCTTTTTTTACTTACCAATTGCGCATTTAAACTCGTGTCATTCACTAATAAGACTATTTTTAGTGGACGGATGAAATATAATAAAGCAAAAAAATCAAAAAAATAAATAAATAAGTGAAACTGGTTTGACTAATCGACGGTTCACGGCCAAAACGACTTAACAACATACCTATTCGCGGCCAAATCGATTGAATCGACCAATTCGATCCGATTTTTATAACACAATTGTAAATAAAATCCATAAATACTTTCTTCATTAAAAATCGTAACAATACCAATATGAGTACCAGTCCCCAGTGCCAGCCATCAAGGCATGGCGTAGGAAATTATGCTATGATGTCAACAAAAATATATTTCTAATTTAACATATATATTGTTAAGTTAGCACGAATTTATCAATCGATCTGTTTAACAGTTTTTTGCATTTTCTAAAGGTCTTTCTAAAGGTTTTGGACCATTTTTAAGATCGCTCCAAAGATCCGGGCATAAACTATAATTAATTTTAATTCTTTATTCTGTTGTACTTTTTTATTCTATTATTCAATCATTTAATTACAAAGATCTACGATTGATATATTTTTTTATTAGATAAACACAACACCTTAATTCTATTGGAGCAAAAAATTTATAGTTATTCGTTCATTCATTAAGTTCTACAAACTTGATGAAACATTATTTTCACGTAAACCAATATTCAAATTTAGACATTTTTATAATGTACTAAGAAGGTTTATTTTTAATATATACGCATTTGCTGTCCTTGTACCTGGAAGTGTGAAGAGATTGAAATTTTAGATACTTAGTATATGAGACTTATATAATTCGAGGTATATAAATTGCCAACGTACTTAGTTAGGAAACATGATGAACCTAAATTGTTGCATTAAACATTCTTTGATTTTTGTTGATTGGAACTTAATTATGGGGAGCTAAAGTCATTCTTGTAGTCATGATAGATGACGCTGGATGATGGTTACCACTTTCTTGAATTTTTCAAATCGCCTATGGTAGTAAAATGTGTCAAAATCCTAACCATGGGCTAATTCTTGAGACCTCGTCATTAATTATTATTTAATGAGAGTTCCCATAACATTGTTGTATGTGTAGGCTGCCTACACGTATGCATAATCCTTTTTTATTTTATTTTTTGAGGGGCTCTTTTTTCTTTTTGGTCCTAGCTTTTCTTTTCTTTGTACTAGAAACGTAAATCTTGGAATTTGTTGACCACAGCTTTAACACACAGAAAACCACACGTTATATGGTTTTGAAATTGATTACTTCTCTTATTTTGTACTAATGGAATAATTTCCATTTCACTTAGTTTGTATATTGTATTACTGAAACTAAAGCTCAACAGCTAAATATTACAAAGTTATGTCATTACGTTATATACCCTGAAAAAATTGGAGGATTTAAACAGAAGGCGATTCGAAAAGAGTACATATACCCCGGAAGAAATTAAGAACAAAAAAAGTATAAGTCCAGTCCACGGATTTATAATATTTCACGATACAATCTTTTGGAGAACCAATTCTAAACTTGATTAAACTTAGCTTTTCAAATTTCTTAGGATTATGAAATAAACTTTATACAGTGAATAAGAATCAGTGACTAAGAGGTATAGGTGGTGATGGCATCCGCACCTTGTTTCGGAAAGCGTACCTCAAGAATACTCGATCGGGCCATGTGAACCCCATTGATGTCGGCCTTTGTGTCAACATTCAGGCCATCACCAATGCAGTTCGAGTTTCAGTCTCATTTTTAGTTACAATTTCACTTTCAGTGGTCATATTATTATTCTAATTTTTATACACAACACCTATATATAATGCAGCTCCAAAATTCACTTTCATTTTCAGCCACAATTTAACCATTTCCATTTCATCAATGTTTCTTTAATATTTGTAAAATAAATATAAACATATAGAAATACAAAATTTACTTATATTGAAATAAGAAAAATAGATTAAAATACATAATCAAAGTCCTATTCAAAAATACGAAAATACATAACTTAAATAAATTAAAATATGAAAATTAAAGTCCTAATTTAAATTACAAAAATTAAAGTCTTAATATGAAATTTAAAGTCTTAGCTGCCTTTTCATATGCTTGAGCACCATTTCATGTTGCTGCTTCCTCACTTCGGGGCATCCGAAAGTGTCTACCCAAAGCTCCTTCATGTACTGCATTAGAAGTATCAGGTGGGTGAGCTGCTGGATTGTCGTTGAATTGTCGGAATTTTTAGGAGCATCGGATGACTTTGCTTTTTCTTTCTCATTCCCCTTCGCCGCCTTCGGACTTATTGGACGAGCATCTTCATGAGCCAGTTGTGTGCTATAGCTCACCTCCTTATAGACATTCAAACAGATCCATTTTGGCTCGCTGCTAAATGTGAATTGGCCGGAGGCAGTGTTCTTCGTTCTTTTCGGCCTGCCAAATGAAGCACCGCAGACAAACTTGGGGTGGCACCGGACCACGAGCCACACCTCCTCATACTTGAATGGTTTGTCTTCTTCTTTGTTGAAGGCATATTTTGCAGCTAAGTGAATGTTATACAAACCGTGGTCGCAATTTCTCCATATTGTAGACGAGGCCAGCGTACTTGGAGACGTCGGCCTGCACTCGGCCCCAATGCTTGTGCATGTGGTCTCAGTCGCGAGTTAATGCGCAGTCCGGTTTCAGGCAGTTGTACTGTTCGTCGATTTTATCCTAGAACATCCACACCCGTTGGCAATTCCCGACCAGTGGGTCTTCTAAGACAACGATATAGCACCGAGCTACAATGAGCATCTCATCTAGTGAGTATTTCTTGCCACCTTCCACCACTGCGACCATCTTCCCCTTTTCTCTCGTCGTGTGGGATGTAGGCGGCGCCGGTTCCATCTCATCGACAAAGTAGTCGTCGACCTGGATCCCCGACAGATAATACGGGCTATCGTTGGAGTCTGTCACTGGTGTGGATGGGCAGTAGTCCAATTGTGGATTAAGCCAAGTAGTCGGATCACGCATATCCAATTGGTGGACAGTTGCTCCCCTACCACCCCCCTCGGTTACTTCCCACTGGCACGATCAACGAAGTTTGACCGCCCAATAAAAAAAAACACTAGTCAAATTCTTAAAATTCGCACTTATTTTTTTTTTTAAATAAAGCGTTTCGGTGGCCGCAACGATGCAACAACGTCGGGAGAGAACCCGCAGCCACAGTCCTTAGCCCGAACGTTGCCACGTGGAAGGCTTGCGCCACATCGATCGACAACCTCATCCTTCCACAATGCAGCCGCAATCCCGACTGCCTTTGGGACGCGTGCCGCGGCTGAAAATAAGAATTTTGAAGGGCTCTTTAATTGTATTTAACGTTGAAAACGCCATAATTTGTATATTTTCTTTCTAAATTGTTATTGATTATGCAAACTTTGCGAGTATTGTTTATAAGGACAAAATAATGAAAGATTTGTCATAAATGTTTAGGGCATATAAGCAATAAGGGATTAGACATTTTGCATAAACATGGTGAATTTGGTAATGATAAACCGGCGAGCATATCATTTTGTGATCCATGTGTGTGTTAGGTACAACGTCGAATCTCATTTCATGTGTGTGGTTTGATGTTCTTGAGTATTTATTTGATTGATGATATTCAGGTTCTTGGTAGTACTGTACCCATTCAAAAAATAGGAATATTTATTTTCTATCTGCAAAATTTGATGATTACTGGAGAAAATATTGGGTTTCTTAGTTGAAAAGCAACTTTGACGTTTAAACGAGTTTAAAATTTGAAAACCAAATAGAAAAGAAGATTAAGATTTTGATGACTAATAATAAGAATTTGACTTATGCGATCTTCGGTATTAAGAGACCTAGAACGACTATCTTATGGCATATGCAATGTTCGGTGGGCGCACGCCTTCACAAGACCCGTCGGAGAAGAAATGTGTTGAAGGTAGCGAATCAGCGTGATAGCACGCCGATGCATGCCATTTCACGTGCCTCATGCCACGTACGTGTGCAATGTACGTGACCGCCTCGGTCAATAGCGTGGCACGTGCAGCGCATGCGCTAACAGTGCATGTGATCAATCCTCACAAGATTTATGTTTTATTTTATCAAATTCTCCTTTTGTAAACACCATATTTCATTCATACCTAAAAATTATCTTCTTCTTCAAATTCTTTAAATTTCTTCTAATTTTTCTTCCAAATTCTCTCATTATTCTCAATTTATTCTATATTTATTTTCCCAAATTCTCCAAACATTCCCTTACCCTTCTTCAATCCAAAAAATTCATGCTATTTGTAGTTTTTTAATTTTAATTATGTAGTTTTTTTATTTTAATTATATAATTTTTGTTTAATTTAAATGAAACTCATATTTTTTCTATTATTCATATAAGAGTTTAATTGATATATATAAATATACACAATAACAAATTATATTAATTACGAATTAATTAAAAAAAAGATATAGACTTATGAATAGTGTAAGTGATGAAATGAGATAATAATAGAATTATGGATGTTAATGATCTGAGAAAAAGAAAAATGAGTCCCACCATGTCAAAATAAACAAATATGAAATCATCGCATATATGTAGTAGGACCCTCTTAGTTGGACCAATAGTAATGAAGCAAGCCCACGGTAATTGCCCACAGCAACACCATTATGAAAGTAAAACTCCCACCAACCAAGTATCCCAAGTAACATTTGACCATTCAAAACCACCATCGCCACCGCTTCGCCACCACCACCCTTCTCCTCCGCCTCACACCACCACTTCTATATACATAGCCTCCAAATCAAAACCCCCTAAAACCACACCCCATCACAATGCACAAGGCGGCATCCTCCTCCTCCCTGGGCCCCGACGGCCTCGACCTCTCCAGTTCCTTCTTCACCCCCATCGATGGCGGCGCCCCCACCTCCCCCACCAAGCGCAACACCAAGATCACCGTCGTCGGCGTCGGCAACGTGGGCATGGCCATCGCCCAGACCATCATCACCCAGGACCTAGCCGACGAGCTCACCCTCGTCGACGCCAAGGAGGATAAGCTCCGCGGCGAGGTCCTCGACCTCCAACACGCCGCCGCCTTCCTCCCCCGCGTCAAGATCAACGCCTCCCTGGATTACGCCGCCACCGCCCACTCCGACCTCTGCATCGTCACCGCCGGCGCCCGCCAGAACCCCGGCGAGAGCAGGCTCAACCTCCTCCACCGCAACGTCGCCCTCTTCAAGCATATCGTGCCGCCGCTGGCCAAATACTCCCCCGATTGCATCATTTTGGTGGTTTCGAACCCGGTCGATGTGCTTACTTATGTAGCGTGGAAGCTTTCCGGGTTACCGGCGAATCGGGTCCTTGGGTCGGGGACGAATCTGGATTCCTCAAGATTTCGGTTCTTGATCGCCGATCACCTTGATGTCAATGCGCAGGATGTGCAGGTAGGATATTTTTTCTTTTTATTATTATTTTAATTTTTACTTTTTGTGTTTTCTTTGCGCAAGTCATTATGCTTTTAATAATGCATTTTCAAAGTAAATTTTCTAAGGCTATTTAGCAACATTACTTGTGGTTTCCCTCCTCCAATTATTATGACACAAAAGATATTATCTATTTCTGATTGTACGGAAATAATTTTTCTTTTTCAATAAAAATATTACTACCTTCGTCCCGACTACCGTCACCTCATTTTTCTATGCGATTATTTAAAAATAATAATATTATAATATAAATATTGTAAGATTCACATTTTAATATATAATATGGTTGTCAAAAAGGAACATATCAAATTAACTCAAAAAAGTAGACATGTTAAGCGGAGAAAGTATCTTAGAGAGAGAGTATATAATAGACAGAATTTGAACTTTAAACCGCCATAACAATTTGCAAAGATGGTTTCAATTCGAGTTCTATTGTTTTGTTTACGGAAGAATGTTTATTTTTAGTAGGCGACAATTGTGGTATTTACGAAGTGGTTGATTACTTCATTTGTCAGGCATTGCATTTACCACCGGCCACAAAATATTATATTGAACTACCCTTTATTTTTTTGGAGGAGAAGAACTATCCTTTATTTTATTATCACTTTTTCATGTGAACTCCATTAGACGATAATTGCACGTCCATTATAGGTCAATTATCCCGCTTTATACTCTATTTTGACTCTCTCTCTCTCTCTCTCTCTCTCTCTCTGTGTGTGTGTGTGTGTGTTATATGCGTTTTTTTTTTAAGGATGTGTATTATACAGTTCATTTGTGAGTAAATTAAGAGATGGTTGTTGAGGATCACGAAAGTTCGATTTACATGACATTGATTAAATGTTAGTGCACATTATTAACAATAATAATCTTGTGATCTTTGTAATTCTTAATTCTTAATGCAGTCGATCTAGTTTTGTGAGAAACACATGTCTGGTAGATATTAACTCCTTCAACCTTATTTGCTTTGCAAATTAAGTTGCAAAACTGAAGCTATTCTTCAGAAATGTTCCATATTCTTCAATTAGTAAATACTCAGTAATTGGAAGTTGTGATTGATTGATTAGTAGCCCTTTTCCAAATATAAAATCTCCTTCACACACACACACACCCTTTTTGTTGTCACAAAGACATGGTTGTTGCTTCCTAATATATATTTACTTCAACTAGGAATATAAACCCCCTTTGATTAGTAAGATGTCATGTAGTACTATAGATAAGCAAAACAGCAGCATCTAAAAGACAAATTCCCATCAAAATTAGATGTTATTTTTCGATAACTAACAAAACCAATATGTGATATTTACCTAGGCCTACATTGTTGGGGAGCATGGCGACAGTTCCGTTGCACTATGGTCAAGCATAAGCGTGGGAGGCGTACCTGTTCTAAGCTTTCTAGAGAGACAACAGATTCCCTACGAGAAGGAAACACTCGAAAACATACATAAAGAGGTGGTGCAGGGTGCCTACGAGGTCATACGTTTGAAGGGCTACACTTCTTGGGCTATAGGATACTCTGTTGCTAACTTGGCTCGTTCATTATTGAGGAATCAGAGAAGGATTCATCCCGTCTCCGTTCTTGCAAAGGGCTTCTATGGCATCGAGGGTGGTGAGGTCTTCCTCAGCCTGCCAGCTCAGCTTGGCCGGAGGGGCGTCTTGGGCGTCACCAACGTGCATCTTACCGATGAGGAGGCTGAGCAGCTCAGGAACTCGGCTAAGACCATTCTCGAGGTCCAGAGCCAGTTGGTGATTTGATAAATGAATCATGTTTTCACGTGTTTCATTGTTGTAATAATGTTGCTATGTACTTGAGATTATTATGGCTGCAGTTATATTTTGAACAGACGGATATATATGTATGCATGCATGACAAAGCTCATTTGTTTGACGATTTGTTGTAACGATTGTGTTATTTAGGGGGTGTTTGACTAAGTTTATTTTAGACAACTTATAAGTTCCAAGAACTATATAATGTTTAAAGAGTTTATAAGATATAATATGTTAAGAATTTATAAGTTATGAAAGTGTTGGGATAATTGAATTTATACGCTATATTGAGTGAAAATAGTAGAGATAAAATTGGAGATAAATGACAATATTTTGAGAATTTATTTTTGCAGATATTTATCAAAAAATTATAAGTTACTAAATATTTTATAATCTATTTTAAGGAGTTTATAGGGTCGGTCAAACACCCTCTTAATAGTTTTCATGTGGCTTACGAAATGCAGAGAATAGAGACATGACAAATAGAAACATGAAAATTCAGTTTTCATAGAATTCAAGTTTGAGATTGCATATAGTAAGTGCAATTTTTGCTATGTACTCTCTCCATCTAGGAAAAGCATGCAATATTTTCTATATTAGGTGTTTATAAAAAGTATGCAATTTACTTTTTTGAAAGATATGGTTTTACACTCTATTTTATATTTCAATCTTACAAACACTTTTTATTCACAAAATGATCATATTTTTTCTATATTATGGTATCTATATTTATATTATTTATCAATTAAAAATATATCCACCAATATCTATCAATTATTCTTTTAAAACATATGCTCATTATATATTACATATTTTTCGTAGAGGGAGAAAATATATTATATTTGATTTTTTAAGAGAGAACGTGTTTGAACTTTTTAAATTTAGTTTCAATAATTAATCCACGGTAGTATTTTTCCATAGATTTTGTCAGAAACTTGGAAATTTCAGGTTTGAACTCAATAAGAACCTTGGGAATTTGCCAGAATCTAAACATACATTAGGAGTCACAAATTGGCGGAAAAATACAAACTTAGTTCTCAAATCAAAGTTTTCCCTTCTTAGCTATTGTTGTTTGGTTGCCGGGTAGATGTTGTTATATTTATGTGATCCTCATTCTTGAATTTTGGTTGATTTTTGTGGAGTTAGTTTGTAACGGCAAATTCTTTGGATTCTATTTGTCTCTTGGACTATCTAGCTACTAACTATCCATTTATGATGTCATTATTTATCTCACCTTTTGTATTCCTTTTGTGTATTTATCTATAAATACATTGCTGGTATATAGATGAAGATAGATTAAGATAGATAATCCTTTCTTGTTGTAATCTCCTCCAAGTATAGTGCATTTATTTGGTTGCTTTCGTGCGCCCGTGGTTTTTTCCCGATTTGGGTTTTCACGTAAAAATCTTGGTGTCATCTTGTTTTGATTCTTTGTGTTGCATTGTTGTGTTATTCATGTTTTGCTTCCGCATTGCGTTGTATAACGATTGTATAGATACCACATAACAAGTGGTATCAGAGCCACGTTCATTGAAGTATCTGCTTTTGCAACATGGCAATACTCAAATACGATCTCCTGTTGTTGGATCGTAACACCTGGTTTTCATTGTGGCAAGTTAAGATGCGAGTTGTTTTGGCGCAGATGGATTTGGACGATGCACTTCTTGGTATCGATAAGATGACGTCTTATTCGTCGGATGAGGAGAAACAAAGAAAGGATCGTAAGGCCCTGTCACAAATTCATCTTCATTTGTCTAATACTATTTTACATGAAGTTTTGAAGGAGAAGACTGTCGCTGAATAATGGCTGGAGCTGGAGCAGTTATGTATGGCGAAAGATCTGACCAGCAAATTGCATTTGAAGCAGCGGTTATATTCTCACAAACTACACGAAGGTGGATCCTTGACT
>JAYDZE010559975.1:0-31202 GCA_034509125.1 Monilaria moniliformis | reverse complement strand
ACTCCCTCCGTCCCAATTCAGATGACCCATTTGGGTTTCGGCACGATATTTTAGGAGCTTTTAATTAGGAAGTTTAAGTGAGAGAGTAGGAGTTGGTGGATGAATTAATAAAGAGAGAGAAATGAGGAGAGAGAAATGAGAAGGAGAGAGAAAAAATTGTTAGATAAATTAATGAAAAGAGAGAAAAAACTATTAATTAATGTAATAAAGTGGGATTAGATGTCCCTTATTATTTCCTAATTTTTTGCCATATTAAGAAATGGGTCATCTGAATTGGGACAAAACGAAAAGGAAAGTGGGTCATCTGAATTAGGAGGGAGGGAGTATAATATAGGTCAGTCATTTTCACAAGCCGGGCACAAATGTAATTAACTATTTTCATATAATTTATAAATTATAGTTGAATATCCACGTAGGACTCTTTTAAGAGGTGTTGGGCGCTAAAATATTCTTGTTTTGAAATTTTAGATTTGAGCACTCCACAAATATATATTTTATCTACACGAAACATCGTTCCGTTTTCTTCGCAGATGTCAAAATATTGTCGCGCTGTCCGTGACCTTTCTGCCATCTCAAATGCTGTTGTGCCCATTCACAACTTGCACATGCACATATTCTACTATTTAAATTATTTCAATATTATCTCACCTACCAAAAAATCAATAATTTGCCAATCATCACCTTAAATATTCTACTTTGGGTTCAAAATCCCACAGCTGAATTCTCCAGATACATCAACATGAACTTGAGCTCAATCTTGTTTTCAATCCTGCTTGCTGCACTGATAGCATGGGCACTAAAAATACTGAATTGGGTCTGGCTGAGGCCGAGAAAGCTTCAGAAGCTGCTGAGGCAGCAGGGGCTCCAAGGTAATTCCTACAGGCTTCTTCTCGGAGACATGAAAGACCTCATCTCAGTGGTCAAACAAGAACAGTTCAAACCCATCCAACTCTTCGACAACCTCCCGCCCCGCATCTTTCCTTATTTTCACCAAATCAGTAGCAACTACGGTAAGTTAATTTCATATTAATACACAAACATTTCTTCATGAGAGAGAGAGAGAGAAATATTCTATTTTTGCTTCATCTTCACTTGTAATACATACATCAAATCAGAATCCTTAATTACTGTGAGAATGATCTTACTGGATAACTCCGTCATCTTAGTTCAAATCACATGAAGGGCAAAAATGTCAAAAAAATTACAATTAATTTCACAATAAATGCAGTGATTTTATACATTTAATATAGCATTCTCACCAAAAATGTAGTTTTCACAGTAACCAGCCCCCACATGTGTAACAGGCGAGAACTGTTTCATATGGTTTGGGCCGTCACCGAGGTTGATCATCAGTGATCCGCAGCTTATGAAAGAGATTCTTGCGAAACCGGATGTTTTCCACAAGCCGCAGCCTGATCCGATCGGGCAGACGATTGCCGGAGGGCTGCTGTATCTCGAGGGCCAGAAATGGGCGAAACATAGGAAAATCATTAATCCAGCTTTTCACATGGACAAGTTGAAGGTAACTATACGATTCTGTTTCTGTTTGATAAAAGATTTGTTTTATGTAGTTTTGCGTGTTTGTGTATTCATTAATTGTTGGCGCAGAATATGGTGCCGGCCATTGTTTTGAGCTGTTCGAACATGATTGCGAAATGGGAAGCTTTGGTGGGTAGTGACGGCCACTCGGCGGAGGAGATCGATGTGTGGCCCTTCATTGAGGATTTCTCCGGCGACGTGATCTCGAGGGCGGCGTTCGGGAGCAGCCACGAGCAAGGGAGGAGAATATTTGAGCTCCAAAAGGAACTGGTGAAGCACGTCTTGGAGATCATGCAGTTCATGTTCATTCCTGGCTGGAGGTAAACAATAATGTCAAAGTATTTTGATAATTGAGTACTAATATAAAATAACAAATATAAGCTTCTGAACGTCTCACTCTTGTAGGTTTATTCCGACCAAAGCCAACAGAAGAACCAAGGCAATGTCGGAGGAAATCCGGTCACTGCTGAAGGGCATCATCAAGCAGAGAGAGAAAGAGATGGAGAGGAAAGAAGCAGCTGCCGGAGATGGAGATCTCTTGGGCACACTAATGGAGTCTAATCGCGAAGAAGCTCACGGCATGACCATCGAAGACGTGATCGAAGAATGCAAGCTCTTCTACTTCGCAGGCACGGAGACAACCTCACTTGTACTGGTTTGGACGATGGTGATGCTCAGCAAGCATCAAGGATGGCAAGCTAGAGCGAGAGAGGAGGTTCTTCAAGTGTTCGGAGAGGGACAGCCATCCTACAACAGCCTAAATCGCCTTAAAATCGTAAGATCGCATCCCCCTCCTCGACCATGCCCGGTCCTAGACCCGCGCGAGATTGCCTAGGGTCCAAGACTAAAAGAGGCCTCATCTCCAAAAAGTACTCTATTATTATATTTAAAAATAAAATAATATTTAGCAATTTGATTATACTTCTTCCATCCCATTATAATAGATTTGTATTCTTTCTTGGGTCATTCCTTCATCAATGGAATCACACTACTGCTTAAAAGTAACGAGCCACTTATAACGCGAGTGATGGAGTATTACTTGATCTCTTTTGGTTCCAGTTAGAGGGAGCTCTATATGACTAAAAATAATAATTAGGTTTTATTTCTGATTTTGTCTAGAGCCTATAAATAGTTTATATTTCTTATCTTGCAGGTGACGATGATTCTGAACGAGGTGCTGAGGATGTACCCGCCGGCGCCGCTGATAGCTCGGGCGCCGACGGAGACGGTGAAATTGGGGGACATGACGGTGCCGGTGGGGGTGGATTTGATGCTGCTGATAGGGGCGATGCATCATGATCCAAAGATATGGGGGGACGATGTAAGTGAATTCAAACCGGAGAGATTTGAGAGTGGAGTGAGAGGGAAATCGGCGTTCCTACCCTTCAGCGGGGGGCCTCGTGTATGCATAGGGCAGAACTTGGGCATGATTGAGGCCAAGATAGCTGTCGCGATGATGCTGCAGAGATTCTCCTTCGAGCTGTCGCCGTCGTATCAGCACTCGCCGTTCCTGATCATCACACTCCAGCCGCAGCACGGCGCGCCTCTGCTTCTGCGTAGGCTGTAGCAGAGGCAGACGCAGGAAAAACTCTTGATAGGAGCTCTATTTTTTAGATTTTTTCTGTTTGTGATTTTAAAAGACATTTTTTTTCTTCTTTTGCTTGGCGGGGGCTAGCCCCTCACACTTTTCCGCCATTGTTTAGAAGCTTGTAGTGTATAAGCTTGATTAGCGTCAATTTGATTCTTAATTGATAGAGCAATATCTGCAGAGAAAGAGGTTAGCAATATTAGTTCTATCGAGAGTGTTTGTATGGACTGTGGGACTGGGAGAGGTTTTGTATCCATATTCAAATTGATCATCATTATATATTACTAGCAATTATTTTAAGATACAGCAATTATTTTAAGATCAATTGTATCTATACGAACTTTTCTTTAAATTTGGCTTGCAGCAATAAAAACGTTGTTTGAGATTATATCGAGATGGATATTTGAAATGCCTACATGATTTAAACGACGAATGTACCAAATGATGTAGTTGGGTGTTACGTCCCTTCAATTAGCCACAATAACATTAATTTGTCACTTCAATTAGTCGAGATTGTATTAATTTTTCAAAAATAGATAACTATATGAAAAAATTAAGAAGGTGATTAATTAATTCGAATGAATAGAATTTACGTAGGAATGAAATGATTATAAGAATAAAATAACATTTTCTATTATTAGTATATTCATGGAATGAACATGAGAATAAAATATTTTTTATATGTTTATTATATAAATTGATTTTCTTTGTACATCATATCTTTTATATATAAATAAAATGCAGTGACTAATATTAGAAATAATATAATAAAATTTTCCTACATGTCTAAACTATAAATTAAATGATAAAAAAATATATTTATATATGTAATAATTAATTAGATTTATCAAAATTAATTCTACATATAAATTAGATACCAAATTATTTTGCTTGAAAAATTAAAGAAACTATTTTGAGATTTTCCTAATTTCTTTATAATATTTTCCTTGAAAGTTAGTGTATTTAAAGACGAAATTTTACTTCATATGCAATTTTATAACTGGGTGAAAGACCGTATATTTACACGCAATTACACTTTTTTATAAGAATATTATGTGAAGTTCAGCTACATTATTACAGACTACATGGTGGTCTTGTTTCTTTTTTCTTTTTTCAAGGGAACTAAATGGCTTGTTTGTGGCCTCCAGTGAGAATTCAAGAGTCAGTCTGAAATTAAGATTGAAAAATATAGCTGGTTTGTCAGAATTCACATTGAAAAATACATGGAATCCCATCACATTTTCTTCAAACTAACTTTTATTGAATTAATTTGAAATTCATTTAATTTTCAATGCATTAAAAAACAAATGAATTCAAAACATGTTCCAGAATAAATAATTTCAGATCCAGAATAAATAACTGTTATTCACAACGTGTAACTTAATAATTATTTTCTTCGTATCTACATATAAACAAAATGGGATAATTGTTATTTAAATCATAACTTTTCGTTGATTTCTAGTCAATCTCATAACTTTTGAAACTAAAACATAAAATCATAATTTTTGACATTTTCTCAATTTTTCACAAATCAAAATTTCAGTGAAATTGGTGGTGACATGTCGGCCGGATTCAACAAAAAGTTATGATTTAAATGACAATTATCTCAACGACATCGTTTTGGAGAACAGACATTACTGTCCACGTCGGAAATTTCGGCTGACACGTCACCGCCAATTTTACTGGAATTTTGATATATGGAATAATTGAGAAAATGTCATAAGTTATGGGATTGATCAGAAGTCAACGAAAAATTATGATTTAAATGGCAATTATCCCTAAAAAAAAATAGTCTCAACTTATGAAATACCCCTAATTTCTCTCCCTAGATTTGCACAATCAAACACATTAAAAAGCATATATATTTAAATACTCTATTACATGATTGTGGTGTTACGATAGTAGTATATAGTATTTGATCATACTTTATATATAACAAATTAAAGTACTGCTTATTTATGTTGTGGATTACGCATTATCTTTCCTTTTTTCTTGTGTATTGTTGGTAACTTGCTATCTTGCCTTTTGTTTTTTTTTTGTTTTTTTTTGGTATATGAGGGGCTGGTGGTGGTTGTATGGTTATCAATTTATCATGAAGGTTATATCAGGATCTGGACCTTGTATTAAAATATTATGATAAGGTTATATTAATTAGGTTATGTTCGCCCCTATGGTTTGTTTAAAGGCCAGTGTTGGAAATCCCCATTGATTAATAGGTTGACATGGCTGTCTGCTTCTCTGTCTCACAAAGTGTACATACTTTTACTGCTTCATTTGATTGCCACCTCCAATCAGTGTATCATCATTATGTCTACCTTCAAATACTATTATTTATTAAGAACAAAAAAAAAAAAAAAGAACAAATGTGAGTGGCCTTCTCTTTAAAAATAAATTATCATGAACTAATTAAAGTGGCAAGTTCAAAAAAATACAAGACGTCATCAAAAGTGTCACGTTAGGATTTGGACAAACTGGATTCCATGGATTCAACGAAGTAGGCATACCCATACCTAATTCCAAAGACCCAATCAATACACATGGAACCTTTCGCCATGTCCAAAGTACCAAATAAATTTTGTGTAGGGACTTGGGATAATAGTCGTAGAATATATGAACTTTAGATCATATGATAAAATACATAAATTTGAAATTTTTATAACTATAATATCATTCACAAACCAATTAGATATGAGGACAGAAAGTCTACATGTAGAAATATGAGTCGGTTGTGATGGGATTTATGACTGGCTATAAAAGGATATTTTAGTAAATATACGCATGAGAAGAAAATAATAAATTGATAGTTCTATTTAGTACTCAAATATTTTTAAATAATAATCAACGTATTTTTGGTAAATAGAACTCACACTCCATTAACTCATTTCACTCGCATTTCATTATAAAATTAATATATAAAAATAAAGCTCATATTCAACTAACTTTTTCTACCCACTTTCATTCACATTTATTAACAAAGTCAAACAATTTCTTAAAATCTACTCCAAGTCAAATGGGACAATTTATTACGAAGGAGGGAGTATAAGTATTAGTTAAGTGTATAACAATTATAAACAAGTTTGTGTTTTTAGGTTAATCAAATATTTGTTAAACCAGCATTAATTGTACCGATTTTTAATTGAATCGGAAGCCATTTCGTAGCTGAATAGCATCACCCCGGTGTTAATATACATGTATATATTAAATATTGAATGAATCACATCAACTCAAATTGGTCAAAAATGTCAATTATATTATACATCCAAAGTAAGTACAATAATGTATTCGACATATGCAAATACATAATCATATTTAACGTGAAGCAGTAATTTCTGTAATAAGACTATGAAACTGTATACGCATCTCATTCCAATATATACTCGATAGAATTAGAGTATGAAACAATGGACTGCCTTAGTAATCAGCACATATAACATCCTGCTACATTTCAAGACATTGGTTAGGCTAAGCAGGCTACAAAATGCAAGCACGCATTGATTGATTTTGGAAACTGAATACGCAATCTAGAGAAGTTGAGGGCAGATCACATTTTGCGGTCTGTCGATGAAGCTTTTGACTGCAACGTCTTCTTCCTCTCCTCCATTTTGTCCAGAGTCGATCATGGGTTGCAGCTATCTAGCAAGGAAGCAATGGATATTTCATCAGTACAACTACATATATAGATACCAATATCACACAACTAGTGCTCAAATATACACTTGCAACCTGTAAAGTAGTCTCAAAGTGTGAAATCAAGTCAGACATTGCAATTCCAGCTTGTGATACTAGCAGAAAGAGACACACACACACACAAATAATAAACTTAAAATACATGTCGAATAAAAGAACCCCTTTCAGCTTATTCTGAACTTTTGGAAGGGTAGCCTGTGTTTAGGAGAAAAATGGAACAAATATTCCCAGTGATGAATTAAAACCTTGTAAACTGTGCTCCATTTCAACACCAAGTTTAGGTCAACCAAACAGAGGCAAACACAGGTTCAGAGGGTAACAGAATCAAATAAGAGGGCTACTCACTGGTAACATACAATTCTCGTAGCTCTATTGTCCCAAACGTCCAAATTCTAGAGGTGGCCATACCTGCATACCAAAAAACAACAGGTTAAAGTGCATATTGCACAGAACACCTGCAATGATACAGCTTCTTGAGTAATGACCTTACAACTACCCATATCGTTGGATAGATTAGTTGATTGATAATCATTCACAATGTTGTCCAACTCTCCACACTTGGTATTCTTCCTCAGAAAATGAAATCATGCATTAATGGAAGGAACTTATATGTTCAAAAATATCACATAAATTCTGAGAAAGTTATAGCTGAAAGGAAATAGCTTCCTCAGTGTGGGAGTTGTCATTTGGTGTTTGATCTGTTAATCATAAGATAGAGTAGGGGATATCATAACCACTTTACAAATGTTACACATTAAGGAGAGGACCTTATATTGTTTTCCAATGGAAGTTAATACTGAGAGAAACTAGCTTCTTCAGAAACTAGCTTAAGAAAGAAATATATCAGCCTTAACTAAACCAGTGGCACTTAAAATTTTGATTGTCGAGACTCGATACAATATGACGCTATCAGTCCAAGCATCTATAAATTCCACCGAACGTATTCATCTGCAGTCAGCAGATTATACTTTCACGATATTATAAACTTACTTTGCAGTAGCATTTAAAAATAAATGTACCTTCTATACTATAATTTAAAATTTTACAAATTCAAGTTTAAAAGTCGAAATGTACTTAATGGGTTTAACTAAAGTTTGGCTTGCTAACACCCTAAATCAAATTCATACGGCCCAACACAAGCATGGGACAAGGCCAGTCCATATGAGCTGGTAACTAAGTTGGGCCCACTGCCAGGAAATTCAGTCAGACAGGAGACTGCTTACCTCACCAATTCACAGTGCCAGCAGACGGGCATTGAGTCAGCCCACTTGAGATCTAAAAATTGTTAGGTCTGCAACAGCTAAAACACCTCATTCTGAGCAGTGTTCAAATAACTTGTTAAACTAAAATATTTTAGAAGTCCAAGGATGTCTTTATTTCTCAACAAGTCCTACACGTTGTTGCGCATCTTCCTTCATTGTTTTTGATCAAGCACCACCAGCAGCAGCCAAATACACCAATATGCACCCCGCTAATCCTCTATTGTTTTTTGGTAAAAAAATCCAATCCAGATTTACAAAATCAGAAGATGACAGTATAGATCACAGAGATGCGAACCAATTCATAGGGGGTGGGGGGTGGGGGGGCTATAAAGCAAACAGTCTCAAGTGCTGGATATTGATTGAAGCTATAATGTAAGCAAGCATGAAACTTCAAACCAGTGCACTAAAAAAGTGAAAGTATTGAACAATTAAATTTAGACAGAGATTTAATCAAGAATGCGACAGCAAGGCTTACTCTACAAAAGACTTTCCCAAGAACCAGCCCATAAGGAACAGGACCAAGCTGTCGTGAATCAGTTGATGCATAGATATTATCTCCCTGAACCCACACATGACCCTTTGGTATCTGTCATTCAGAAATGTAGCATAAGATTTAATATTTCTTGATAATGCAGTAGTTTTATTTTATAGAAGTAGTTAAACATATTTGGAAAACTAATAACAGGTTCGGATAGCAGTTGATTAACAATATATGCCAGATGGATAGCCCTTCCGCACTTTTCTCTAATTGGTCGAGAACATATTGATGACAACGAAGGAATTCTAATAACGATTTTTTCCAGAACATTTCAACAATATTTCCTTTCCAGAGCTCACCAATTTAAATAGTAGGGGGTGAGGATTTCCACCAGAAGTTTAGCAAATTCCAATATGAATATCAATAACAGCTGGTTTGCAGTACATATTTTAAACAATATCCAGCAAATATAGGAAATTTTTGATTTTTTTTTATAGATATCAGTATATCCAGTCCAGCAACATTATAGTAAAACCAAAACACCACATTTCCATAAACACAAATATTTTTCATCCTTGCATACAACTATGTAGATGAAAATATTTCCTTTAACTTGAACTAGAAACACGTGTGAAAAGATTGCCCCAATTAATTATATACAAAATCTATTTGAATTTGCGACACTGGATATTGGACAGACACAAAAGTAATGATCTTCTCATGAAAAAATTGTACGAAAATTATAAACCCGTGATTTACAGAGCATTTCTCTTAACTCCACAACAATGAAGACAAGAATCTCAAGGGCTAACATGATGTATTCTGAAATGTAATCCAACAACAACAACCAAAGCTATTCAAACACCTGCAATTCTCAAAATATAAATTGTTGGCCATAATCTCATACGTACCACCACCGAATCAGACCGGTCACTGCGACCGGGATCCACCAGGAAGGTGACCGTATCGCCCTCAACGCCAAGAATGCGCTTGGTTATGCTCTTCCTAGGGTTATCCGGCGATCGCACCAGAACAACGTCGCCAGTGCCCACCTTCCCCAGCAAGGGAGACAGCTTATCAACCAGCAAAACGTCGCCGGTGAAATTCAATGTCGGCAGCATGCTCGGGCCATAGACCTTCACAAAATTAAACCAATTAAAAAGATAGAATTCAATGAGAGTACGATTATTGATGATAATCGAATCAGAAAGGGAAAAGGAAGAAGCGTACTAGGGTTGTAGAGAAAACGTAGGTATTGGTGAGGTGCAAAAGGGAAAAAAATTGAGCGAAGAGAACGGAGTGGCTCAACACTTCCTTAGCTGCTGACTTCCATTGTGGAGCATATTGTTGCAGCAGTTTTGGAGCTCTCATCGTCTCAAATTTGCTGCCATTAATGGCGCCGACGTTGGGATGTATATGTGACGGGGTGTGGAGGTACAGGTACAGTTGTGGAAAAAACGTATAAGATTTTACGGTTTGTTAATTTGATTATTTATGTCGTATAATAAATATAAAATTAGTCATTTAATATAGGAAAAATTTACATCACATTTTCATTGATCATAGTTGTAATTCAATATTTACAAAATTATAAATTAATATCTATAATATAAATATTTATCCTACGGCTACCATTAAGAAAAAGTCAACTTCGTTTGTGACATGAATTTTGAATTGTAGATCGCATTCTGGTTAACCTGACCTATATAATTTTCCAAACCAATTTTCCAAGTTGATGATTTGAGTAAAATAGTAGAAATTGAACATGATTAACATAATTAATATAAGCAAAAAATGATGGAAGTTGCATAAATAAATTGCAGTCCATGATCAACGAATAGTCCCTGCCCTGCCTACAAATACATTGTCCATGTCAGCCCTCACTATTCATAAACCATTCAAATTTGCAAAATCCATGGAATCAAATATTGGGATCATAAATAATTCATTCATTAGTAGAAAATAAATCCCCATATTTAGTCATAAAACGACATTCGTTTCTTCTAACTGAAGCCTAGCATTGATGAGATCATGTGTACAAGTTGTGCAGTCTATACACACATAGTGACTGCCACTCACGTTCTTGGCGCTCTATCACCATCAGCAACCAACAACTAAACCAGGTCCGAAATCGGAATTTCACTGCTTTCACCACAGCAATGCCTCTACTCACTTCTTATCACTCTGCAACATCTCAACACACCACCAACTGCTAACTCATCCATATGAAAATCAAAACCATATTTTTACATAGAAAAGTCGACACCATACCTTCCCAATCGTGAAAGCTTAGGCTCTTGGAGCAGCAGGTCTTGTAGCGTCGTTTCCTTGGAAGGAGAACTGCAATAGACAAGAAAGCAAACGCCTCTCAAAACTTGTTCAATGAATAAGCACAAATATGGCAAGTTAACACGTTCTTAACTGCCCTGTTTTGCACAGTCGATAGATTAGTATAGTACGTGTACATACTACGTGTATATAAGAATTTCCCATGTTCAGATTTACTACTAAAACACGAAGCTGGCTGGCGTTATGCAAGTCAAAGTCCCTGCTAAACTAGAAAGGAGGTAGAAGAGATCAACCTGTGAATGAAATCGAAGGAGAGAAGCCTGTGGCGAATGGTGTAGTCGCTGTCAACATAAGTCACAACGAGGTTACCAGCATCTGGGTGAGGCCAGCTCCTAGACGTAGGGAATCGCAGTAGAAATGTTCCGGGATCTTGAAGACCTCCTGGGCCTTGAAGTGTAGATTCCGCTTCTTCTTTGGTGATAAACCCATCGATCCATATAGGTGACATCGAATCCCACATTGCGTTAACTGCGCTTTGTGACAAGGTAAAAGCTACTGGGAATAGCCATGACCACATTCTCTCGAAATCTTCTTGCATAACGACATCCCGACAGCCAGCTATTCTCCTCAAACACTCAAGGTCCTGCGAGTTTAAGAGGATCAAATAGTTATCCTAACTTGAACCTTACGTAAAAGAGAAAACAACGGACAACATATGAATGCACAGTTTTTTGGGAGAGTTTGACTATCACCCAACCGTGAAGATGCAGAATCTTAAAAAGAGGAAACAGATGAGGCGAAGTGAATGAACATGTTATGGAATAAAACATAGCAGTCATATTTTACTTGATTAAGGATTACGGTATTTAATGAATAAAATCATGTCAACTCCAAATAAAACTCAATAACTGGTTTAGTTTGATTCTCATGCCTGTCACATGAGAGAGAGAGAGAGAGAGAGAGAGAGAGAGAGAGAGGAGAGAGACCTGATCCATTAAAGGACGAGTAGAGCAGGCTATCTTCATGAATTGTTCATTAATGATGAAAACGAGATTCTCCCACAGAACGTGGTGGTTGTTCCCTGATACTGAAGTCCAGGCTTGAATCCCCTCCTCCACCAATCTCTTCGCCATTTTTATTTGATGCCTGAAACATACACGCTTGCTTCACTAATGAAAGAAAATATTTGAATAAAACAATAGAAGGAAAAAGATAACAGAGGGACACACCATAAACATCTTTTGTCATACATTGGAAAGAAGATGAAGAATCCAATAATGTTAGGCATGAATGTAACCAACATTTATTTTGAAAAAGCAACCCAAAGATTTGGGACCAAAAGCAGTTAGTATGAATCACTTTGAATCAATACGGAATAATTTCCTCATGCTCATTCTCCATTTCTTCTTGGTTGATAATAGTGGGAGCAACACAAATGATCTATGCAGCTTCAACATCACTTGGTCAACGAAATTTAAAATCAAAAAAGATTTTGCATATTCCACTGATCTCATATAAGTATCGTTAATCTCTTAAAGCTTGTTCCAAGCATGGAGGGCTCATACAAAACTCCAGCTACAAGATCTCATATGCAATTCTCAATGAACAAATCTAACGAAATGGATGATTGAATGTAGATGTGTGTGTGTGTGTGTGTGTGTGAGAGAGAGAGAGAGAGAGAGAGTATATTACCTGTGATGTAAGCATCCGGAAAACAGGGAAACCTGCTTAGCAAAATCGGCTAGTTGCTCTTCAGTAGCTGAAATAGCAATTTCCTTGAGAAGATGGCATTTCTCTGCTAGACCTCCCAGGCAGTATTTGAATATTGTCAAATCTGAAATCGGACTCGAAACACTGAGCACGCTTCTCGGGTCAGAGTTTGTTGCTTCGCTATTATCAGAAGCACATGAATTGTTCTCTGTTCCACAATGATCTTCCGGTTTCCTCTTCATACTCATTGCATGTGCGTTATCCTAATTCCGACAAATCATTGAATCTTAGTGCAGAAAGCCACTAGGAGTATAGCCAATCAAAAGAAACATATGTTGAGAATAGTTTATATCCTAACTAAGCAAATTCTCAATCATGAATTATCTATAGATAAAGAAAGAGAAAATGTAGCACACAATATTTAACGTGTAGAAGTGTAATGAAACAAAAAAGGATAAGAAATCAACGTATGGTAGAAAAAGGCTTAAAGGCTACCTGATGAGCAGTCCAAGCCCGAGAGTGGTGAACTTTGTTGGCTTGCCTAACTTCTTCTTTGAACATCACAAACGGCACATCTTGTCCTAATTTGATCCGCTTTGATGATGGACTTGGTTTGGCTTCACGAACAGTATTGGTGATAAGTTGCATTGATCCATCATCACGACTAGGCGATTCACATCCGTTACCATAGTAAGTTCTACTGGATGACTTTCTCAATGTAATAGAAGCTGTTCGTGTATTCCTACTACGTGAAACACAGCGAATAGGAAGAGATAGGGTCTCAAGAAAAGGGTATTTTCCCAATCTTGGAACGTAAAGCATTATCTGGAACAGCCTGTTGTCACACTTCGAAGAAAGCTGAAATGCAAAATTGAAGAGTCAGTATCTCTAGATGTATAAATATATACTCATAGATGGAGCCAACTATTTCCAATAATGCGTCCAGAATCATGGCTTTTCACTGCTTTGGCCACTAAAAGCGACACAAACTAAACTATGGAAATGGGTGACAATTTCCTAGCTTATATAAGTTTGGAAGCTATACAAGTCTATAGTCATTCAACTTCAAAAAGTTGGGGCACTGAGATCCACCTCGACTGGGGAAGGTTTATATATTCAGCACTGTGGAGACAGTCTTACTGATGACACTTGAATGTTTCGATAAATTTCTGACATCACCTCCTAATAAACCCCTAACACAATATTGAAAGAGGTAAAGAAGTCAACTCAATGCATACCTGCGATATCTTGAGCTTAAAAGAAGCGCGCCCATTGATCAGTTTGCACAGTCTATCATGAGAAGCATATTCAATACCGTCGCAGTTCATAAGAAGGGGAGGTTCTGCATCAGTAGTGTTCTCAACAGGGACGCCATTGTCGGCATAGAGGAGAGAAGCGACAACCTAAGACGAAGAGAGCAGCATCCATGTAAAAACAAAGTTATAATTGTAAGATTATCAACTATCAGGAGATGGAGATAGGATACCTCGAATTCTTTGTTCACAGAACCACCAAATGCATCCAATAACACAACGTCCAGAGAAAATATCCTGCGGCAAGATGCCTGCTTTTTGTATTTTTCACAAAAGAGAATAGATTAAAGGAGTTAGAAATAGAATTAGAAGACAATAATTCACGGATTCAGTAAGTAATTCCTGTGCAACGCATCTCATGTGTATCATACAATTTCTATGCCGAAATACAGGATCTTCAGTCTAGTATGACTTTTAATAGCTATTCACCTGTTACAAGCAAGGGACAAAATTGGTGCAATGCAACAGTATTAATTCCCATAATTTGGTGCAACGTCAAAGAGTATCAACAAAGTACATGCACTAAAAGTCTCCCAAAGTTCACTCAACTGTCCTCTATTGGAACACTTAGGTATCAGTATCACGAAATAGCTCAATGTTGAAGGAAGCACCAATTAAGTCTTCCAAAATTAAAAGTAAAAACCTTCAATCTAGTTCTGCAGGAGTACGAGTTAATTGTTTTAGTTTTAGAAATATGGATTTAGATACAAGAGACTGCAAAAGAAACAAAGGATATGCAAATGCAGAGGTTGTTAGTAAACCTCAACTCACACTACTTACACAATCTTCCATGTATAACTGAGTTGCAAAATGTTGGCTTAAAGGTTAACTAATTAAATGAGTGTGACATTTTGATTTTGTAAGGAGACATCAGCAATTCATATACGGATGAACAAAACAAAGGGTACTATGATCGATTTTACCTTGCCCCCAACAATGCTCCACACACCGTCACTGTCTTCTTCAATCTCCGATGCACTTGAATGGTCAATTTCCAGTCGTAACGGAGGATCCTGGGCACCATTAGGGGGAAACTGTCTCAGAAACAAAGGAGTAACTCATACCAAGAAAATAATTAATAAACAATGGATAAAACAAACCTTGACATAGTGGTTTTTGATAGACGGTTCACGGAACAGGACATCAAGCCCATGAACATAACCATGTAATATATCTTTATTTTCGTCGGGGCATGCCAAGCTTATCCTTTTCAAACCCTCTTCATGCAAGTCCTTGTTAAATGAGCAAGTCAGAGGATTTTCTCCGACAATTTCTCCATCTACGTGAAGCCTCATGAGATCCCTGGAGACCTGAAATGGAATTCTCGAGCTATCAGGTTCACCTCAATAGGCATAAGAAAAGACAGTACACTCACAACTTAGCGAGTTTGAAGAAAGGATGGGTAAACTAATGAAGTAACACAGGAAAATGATAAAAATATAAACATGCTATGACAGAAAAATATGCAATCTCATTTCCCATTTTATGTTTCCACCTTGCAACTCTAACAGAAAATATAACAAGCTGCGGAAATGGCCATACCTTCTGATCATGTATTAGTTGCTACAATTTCTAAATAATAGATTCACTTATTTTCAGTTGAAGTAGAATCAATCACCACATATATAATAGAGAATCAAGTTAGTTAAAATTCGACAACCAAGATCAATGAAAAATCACCATTTTGTTTAGTAGAAAAGGCATGCAGGAGTTATATAGATCAATTCGTAGTAACTACTGTAATAGAGGAAACATAATGTAGGGAAGCATAACACCAATAGCAAACCAAATACCTCACATCCAACGTGAACCCATTTCTTCATAGGAAACTCAATCTCAGTGGAGACACATGGAACTTCAGTCAAGGGAATAGGATTGTCAGGATTTGGAGCCTCTTTGTGCATAAACAGCAATGGAAAGAGCTTCATTTTCTTCTTGTCATCCAAGTACAAGAAAGGCAGATTACAAGTGACATCTGGGTGCTTCTGCATAATGTACAGATGATAAAATGAACCACATATTTTGATCTTAAAGCAAGAATGATTCTCAATACCCAAAAATGAAGTTAAGCTCATATAAGCTTGTAAAGATCGTAGAAAAGCATAACCACCATAACACATTATGCAGCACTCTTCATTATCACAGTATTCATTGAAACTAAGCTTGCATCTTAAAGAGCAGTGATGAAAGACCATGCCGTCCCTTTCTCTAGACATAAACAAACAATAACTTTAGAGGCTATTCATTGAGACAATACAATAACAAAATATAACTTAAAACACCAGGTCACCCTGGTACAATCGATCTAGCATCATGCTACAATCACTTCCGATGAACAATGTGATAACGAGTGAGCAGCGACGCATATAATCATCCCACAACAACCTTCTTCATCAATTCTTAAGAGGACATAAAAATGAAACCCAAGTATCCAAACACCCACATTTACTTAAGACACCTAAATCAGCACAAAGGAAGAACAAAGACCACAAGAATTCCACAGATGCACAAGAAAAAGGCACAAAAAGAACACAAGACCTCAAAGATTCAAACTTTCTTGATTAAGTGACGAACCCTACTCCATCCTTGAAATCATCAGAAAGGGAGAAATAACCAAACACATTAGAGTCCATTTCTTAGACACAAAAGAAGGTCGAGTTAGAAAATGAAGCAGTCGCAAACCTGAACCAGAATTGAAGAGGGAAAAGAAACACAATCATCAATGTAAATCCAGAAACAGAGTGCGAAACATCCATATCCCTCATCCGCATCGTCTTCTCTTGTGAAATCCACTTTGAGATTCCGCAAGGAAACATAATCTTTCTCCTCCACCCCACTGAAACCACTCATCCTCCCCTAAATTTTCCTTGATCAAAACTTTTGCAGAAACGCAGAAACCCTTTCCAAGAATCGGCGGTTTTTGCAGATTCTCACCGCTACTAGTGAGGTATATTCTGCAGTGGCGGTCCCTTTTCGGCAGAATTTCAAGATTCTTGGGTTAAATTGAAGGTTCCTTTTTTCTTTGTTCCTGTATATTCGGTTTGTTTCGTGGGGAAGTTGAGAGTGGAGTTGTTGTGACGGCTGTTAATTGACGGTTGGTAGAGTCTTCGGCAGTTCGGCTTCTGGTCTTTTCCCCCGCTTCTAAATTTTGGGTTTTGTTTGCATGTGTCGCACCTACATTATAAAGAAGAGGGTAGCCAGTGAAAGCACACAAGAATATATCAAGAGTAAGAAAAACAAATTTTTCTACTTGAAATGGGAGAACCGAGGGCAACGGGTTAAATATTAAGTATTTTTGTTGGACTTCAAATTAATTACGAGCCTTTCAAACACTTCATAGTAGCCACACAAAATTTTCAATTAATTCAGTAGTCTTGTCTTTGGTGATGAGTAGGCCTCATGACCAGTTTAGTCTTCGCTAATTTATGGTATTAGTTTGGGAGTAATTTAATTGCAACAAATTGAAAAAATGGATATCGTTGTTACTAATGTCTGAAATAGATGTTGTCATTGGCCTAATGCAATCAGCCCAATAAGATTGTGAAGAGTCGCTAAGTTGCAAATTAGCGTTATTCACGTGTTCCAACATTTTATGCTAGTAATAGTTATTTTTAAGTATCTTTGTTTATACAATCAATCTTAAGCATGTATAATAGAGCATATGAAGATAGTTGCCAAAATTTTCTAGTTCATATTAAAGAGACCTTCTCAAAAAGTAATTTTAATGTGATCGATTTTTCCTATTTTACAAATCATTTTCGCTAAAACAACAGATGCTCTCTTTATGAAAATCCTTGGAGTCCATGACTTATACTTCATCTTTCGTTTTCATTTCGTTTGCTACAAGAAATCTATTGATCCATTCCGATTTTGAATTCCAAACTAGTCTAAGATAATGTTGAATCAAATACGTGTTACCCAAATCCATTTTTTTGTAATTAGATTAAACCGGACAAGTTCTAGTATATTAACAATTTAAGTACTCAGCCCAACCATTTCTGCTAGCCAAATCATTCAGAAAATAATACACACTTTTAGCATACAGCTCATTCAAGAAGATTACACTATATTCTACTATATTCTCTCAAATCAGATCCAAAACAATATACACATGAAATAAATGTAACATGTTATAAAGCTCATACAACACTACTCAAATGACTCTCCGACAGCCAAGCTGAGGCAATTTTTTATGAACACAATGAATTACTAAATTCAGCATTTCTAAACCATATTTTGCCCACCTTGTGTGTGCTGTAAAAGCCACCATCTACTTAGGCTTCAGTTTAAGGGCAGCACTACACATATTCAATAGGAAAATATTAATCAGTCAGCAAAAACAAACAAGAGAGGTGAAAGGCAATGCCATGGATTTCAACACAAACCTGTTGATACAATAGCGCTTTCCCGTAGGCGGAGGACCATCATCAAATATGTGGCCGAGATGTGCATCACAGAGTGCACAGAGGACTTCTTGACGCGGCATGAAGATGATAGACAGGTCCAACTTCAACTTCACATTGTTTCCTACGGGCTGATAATACGAGGGCCATCCGGTCCCACTGTCAAATTTGGTGGATGACCTAAGGCATGGGGGCGCACCAGGTTCAGACGCAAATACGAGATCCCAAGTAATAGGAAATGCCTGAATATATATGTGAGGTATACTCACTCGAACAAAGGAGTGTCGCAGCAGATGCAATGGTACGTACCAGCGGTTTTGGTGTTCCAATATTCTCTGGACATATGATATGATCAGAGAATGTTACATAAACTAAGATACACAAAAAGAAAAGAATACAAAGGCATCTTCTTGACCTTAAATTATATGCATTGAACAAGCTCAAGCAGATTGGCATGAGATGCCTCTATACGATTTTGAAAAGCCTAAAGGCTAAAACAGATTTCTTCTAACAGGCAACTGCTATTCTAGTTCTCGAAAACCATTATGTATGGTGTGGTGAGTTATAATAGTGCTAGGAACAAATTCTGAAAGGGAGTAGCTTCCCTCATTTGGGAAACTGCTATCACAATTCTTACTGACAAGTTGACCACTTAATGTTCGAGCTGGTTCTCTAAAACAACCGATGGTCTTAGAATTGGGACTTTTGAAAATAATCAATGGCACACGAGCAACCACCAAGGTAACACGAGCTGTTAGAAATAGTTCTTCGCTTCATACTACCATGTAAAGTAAGCAGCAGAGGAGACCAAATCCCATCATTTCGACCCTCAAATGCAATGACGAATAAAGCTCAAAAAAAAAAAAAAAAAAGGAAAAAGAAAGTATGCCTATTCCTCTTTGATCAGCCTGAGCATATTCCAGTGCGTGACCAATCAAGCCTAGGACTGAAACCATGGAGTTCGTACGAAGCTAGTAACTCCTAAATGATGATTCCCACATATTCATAAACTTGCTAATTAGATGATTCTACAAGGAGCTCGTGTGAAATTAACCATATATTTAGAAGAGGGTGTACCCGGTGAACGCCCTCTCTGTACCCTTCTGTCTAGTAACATAGAACTGCTGGTCAGTTAGCTTCTTCCTCCACTCTTCTTCACTTATTGAACTGTAATTCATGTTTCCTGCCTCTGCACCACATTCACCACGAAAAGAATGTTACAACTACCTATACATACAACAAAATTTAGTATTTCTAGGAACATCATGAACAACTCTATGAATATAAAAAACTTCACAGCTCTCAGCTTGTCTGGAAGTAAAATATCTTATTGCAAAATCTAAGCTATCAATCAGCAAATTATCCAAGTTCAACTACCCCAAAAATTCTTGATATATGTTCTATCAAGAATTCCAAATAATGATCGTGATCAATCCCATGCCTAATAGCACAACCATCTATAATTCTTTTTTAACAATTCTCACATATTACTAATAGAAAAAAAATCCCATCTGCTGGTTAATGTAATCAACTAAACCAAGCATGAAACTGAAATTACATGAACACGTTTTAAATTTAAATCCACACTTTTGCTCATCAACAAAACCAACAAAGTACAAATCAGTATGTAACGTCTCATCGTCCAAAATTCAATCTTTATCTCTCCCACACTATCAGAGTTACGGAAATGTCTAAGTCTAAGAGAAGAACCCCACCACCAACAAATATGTTAAAATTAAAAACACTCAAAGATTCTTATTTAAGGAAAAAAAAAAAACTATCGCAATCAAACAGGAATATCTATGAATCTAGACACACACACACACAGACCTTGAGTTCTGTCTTGTTTCTGAGAGGAGGAGGAAGAGCCCATGGCAGAAACAGAGAAGGGCCTGCTTCTGAGTGCGTCGACCGATTTCCCACCAAAAGCAAATGAAATCTGCCGCTTACTGCCGATATCCAAATAGGATACTGCTGTAGAATGGGGATTAACAGGACAGCTGAAACTGGTTTTGGCTATGGCGTGGCACCCCATTTTCTAGAATACCCTCGCGCAAAGTCACAAACGGAACTGCTTCTGCCTCTAAGCTTTAGGTTATTTATGTGCGTGCGGGTTTTCATTCCACAATGGTGCTCCCTTCATTCTCCACCTCTGAATCAACCATCTGTCGGGCTCTGATTGGATAAGAATTTTGGCGCCTTGATACGAATCCATAGCGGATTCTTTTCGGACAGGTGGCGTTTAAGGATCCATCCGTGTAGGAATGAGGGCTTTCCGATCCACGTCAACGAGAACAGACGTGGTGACTCGGTTTACCACAAAATTGATTTTGGATTAAATGGAGACGAATTCGCGAACCTTTTTTTCTTCCTTTTTTTTCGTATAGACTGGAAATTATTTCTGGAATCCGGTAATTAGGAGAATATTATGTTATTCTCGTAGAAAAATAAATGAATTCTGAATGTGTGAATAGATTTTTCGTCCCAATAATAATGGCTCGAATTTTTTGATGTCGATATCTAACAAAGTTGAAAAGTAGTATAAATATATTTAAGTAATATATATTATTTAAAATTATATGAATAATAAAATATTCTTAAAAAAAAGACTTTTATTAATGGAACAATTAAATAAACAAATCATGATTAGTGAGATAGAGCCTTCTTCTTATTGCTATCATGACTTGTTTTTCTTTTTGGGCTAAATACCAATTTAGATAAATAGAATATCGTTAACTGAAAATCTTAAATCAGGTAGAATTTTGTGATCAATTAAACATTATAAAAACAAAATGGATTAGAAGTTTCTTGATAATTGAAGGGAATCAGAATGAAAGATGTGTCTCTTGTTTCTAATCAAGACCAAGAAATGATTGTCCCGTACCATATATCTGTTGGAGTCACATGATTTAATGGTGGTGCTATTAATTTATCTCACTTCAATTTTTTGAATTATATTTTTAAAATTTTATCTAACATATTATCCACCAAAAATTGAAAATAAAATAAAATAAGGCTAAAATAAAACTAAATCTTACCTCTCTTATTTTCGGGGTCTAGCTCTGCCATCGTGTTGGCTTTTTTCATTGGAATAAAATGTCTTTATACATTTCAATAATTATCTAAATAAATCTGCACAAAACGCAAGATTGAGCATCCTAATTTAATCAAAATCTTAATCTATAAATATTAATTTAAAATTTATAAATCCATTCAATATGCACAACTAATATAGTCATTTATACTGGCAGAACCATTTTCCACTGAGGTGAGTGCGCATATTTGCTGATACACCCAGTAACTGTAGCAGCAATAATAATAATAATAATAATAATAATAATAATAATAATAATAATAATAATAATAATAATACTAATACTAATACTAATATTAATTAGTATTATTATTATTATTATTATTTTGATTGATGATGATGAAATTAACAATTATTATTTGACTAAAGTCAATTTTTAGTCTTAAACATATGACCAAAATACATTTTTGGTCTAGAATATTATGTTCTTTACCGTAAGATTAAGAATCGTTTCATTTTCTGTCCTAAATATGGCGGTTCCGTTAGATCAGACGGTCAACTCATTTTTGACCCAATTAGTGACTTAAACACTTCTAATTAGATACTTAAACACCTTTTATCTGTACCAACCTGTAATGTTGCCACCTCACTGCACCGGTTATCATCGCCACCCTGCCACTTCGTTTCACACACTTTCACCTCCACTATGTGTACTCCGAATGTAAATGGCAAGCGTCGACGCCGTCAGTCCTCCCCCGCCTCTGTCCTCCCATGGCCCCGCCAGAATTAGGGCTGAAGACTTTACTTGTATTGACATCAACCTCATGCGACAACATCAACCTCCTATCGCAATCGGAATTGCAAGCCCTTTCTCTGTGCTCTATCTCTACGCGACATAGCGATGACATCGTGTCTCCACAGTTCGACCGATCGGTGCTCAACGAGTCTGCCGACAGTCGTCGCCAGACCTACTCCCACCTCCACCACCGCTCCCATTCGTGGCTCCCTCGCCTCCACCCCTCCCTTAAGCCCCACAGCTATTCCCAACCTTCCTATGATCATGTGAGTCACTCAATTGTCCACTTTCTCAAACATTTCTTCAAAAGCAACTACAATCCCCCGCCCCCGCCGGCGCCGCAGGATTCGCTGAAAGCCGCGGCCGCCAAGGTAGGGTTTCTAGGGTTATAGGAGAATGTGAAATTTAAGCGCAAAAGGGCGAGGAGAGGCAAGAATTTGAGTACGCCGATGCTTTTGGAGAATGAGTGGGAAATATGAGATGGTTGATTTAGCAGAATTGGAGAAGAAGGGGGATGAGTTGTACGACGATGAGCTGAAGCGGAGGACGGCGGGTTTGGAGATTGAGGAGGCTATTTTGGGGTCTTTAGGGATAAGAGGTGTTTAAGTATTTAATTAGAAGTGTTTAAGTTACTAATTGGGTAAAAAATAGGTTGATCGTCCGATTTAAAGGAACCGTCACGTTTAGAACAAAAAATGGACCGATTCTTAATCTTGAGAATAAAAAATTAATGAGCATAAAATTTTGGACCAAAAAATATTTTGACCAAATGTTTAAGACCAAAAATAGACTTTAGTCATATTATATTATTCAAGAATTCTTGGAAGTAGAAGCTACATCCACTGGACTTTGACACCTGACTGGGCCTGCGCTCAAAAGTTTTCTCCCGGCCCACAAGACTTCAAGAGAAAACGTGAATCGACGCTCCATAAATCGCGTGACGAATCAGATAAATTTTATCTGAATCTATTTATTAGTGAATAGATTAAGCAGCACAGCAGTCGTGCATAAACCATAACTCAACTCCAGTCCAACAACACACACACTCACATCACAATCAACCCAAAAATGGGAGCATTTGCAGCACTCTCCACACCAAACCCATGGCACCACCAACCCCACCCCCTCGAGACCCCCACAATCCATACCCCCTCCGCCCATTTCCGCCCCCAGCCGAGACCCTTTTCCTGCTTCGCCCTCGACGTTTCCAGAGACACCACCCCGCCTCTCGTGGTGGTGGGGTCCGCCAACGCGGACATCTACGTGGAGATCGACCGCCTCCCGAAGGAGGGCGAGACCGTCTCCGCCCGAACCGGGCAGACGCTGGCCGGCGGCAAGGGGGCCAATCAGGCCGTCTGCGGCGGCAGATTGGCCTACCCGACCTACTTCGTGGGGCAGGTGGGAGAGGACGCCCACGGGAGGCTGATCACGGACGCGCTCGAGGGCGGTGGGGTGGTTCTTGATCGGTTGACCACGGTAGCTGGAGCTCCGACGGGCCACGCGGTGGTGATGTTGCAGTCTGATGGGCAGAATTCGATTATCATCGTTGGTGGGGCTAATATGGCTGGGTGGCCGGAGAGTTTGGCGGCGGAGGATGTGGAGGTGGTGGAGAATGCTGGGATTGTTTTGCTGCAGAGGGAGATTCCTGATCATGTTAACATTCAGGTTGCAAAGGTGAGATCTTTGTCCTTTGGCTTCACTCCTCTTCCACTGTGTCTTATTTAGCTAGATTATGTTATTAACCGATGTTTTGTTTTATTTTACGGATAATAGAATGTAATTCTTAAACTCTGACCAAATTCTAGTTTTGAACACGACCTCAAAAAATTGCATGATAATTACTGAACTTCTAATTTAATCTGATTTTGCTAGTGAGGGTCGGATTCAGTTCAAATTTTTCCCTCATATTCAAAACGATTTCAATTGATCATGCGTAATTTCTGTCGACAACGACGTTTTGATAGGTACAGTCGGCTTATTTGGTCACCTGGGATTTTCAGGCTCATTAAATTGGGCTGGAATCCAACTAGTAGCAAAATAAGATGAAATCGAAAGTTGACTAATTGTTAGAATTTTGTCAAAGTTCAGTAATTCATACTATGTTATTATCTATTTTCTTCTCTGTGGAGATTGAAAGGTGAGAACTTGGAGTTGTCACCAAATGGATCTATTTGTTTTTTGAAGTTTGAATTGGATTGTGGAATGTCAAAAGTGGTAAATGTATGCTTTTGAGGCTTATTGTTGAGTATAACCAAGTGGAAAACTTCTATGGGGTTTGGGTTTATTGCAAAAGTACATACAGGTTTGCGTCTAATTGGGTTTTCGGCCAGAAATTTCTTGACTTATGCTGAAAATTTAGGTCTTGTGTCGAGCTGTTGATATTTTGTTGCAGCATTTTCGTAACTTGTACTTGTTTATACATGGAAAGTTTTTGAGTTAATAAGTGGATTTGGCTTCTTGGTTGCTTGAAGATATATTGATTGGATGGATAGTATATTGTTTAGGATCATTGTATGAAGCTATGATGAGTTGATTAGAGTGATTTAATGAGGTATAGATATTTCTTTCAGCTCCTGAAGAAAATTGTTTTTCTTGATGTTCTATTTTCTTATTTTATAGTTTTAGGCATTAATGTTATATGACTGCTCAAGAAAAGTGAAGAACAGAAATAGATAATTTGTGTTTTAGGTGACAGAAATTCTCTGATAAGAAAAGGCAAAATTATATTTTTGTTTGAAGAAAAATGACAAAAATGTCTCCTTTTTCATTTCAGCCATGGCAAAACACGCTTTCTGCTTTTCAAATTCCCTCTTCAAGAAGCTATTTCATGGGGTTGGCTCTATTGAATGCTGATTTTAATTAGTTGAAAAAATGCATTTGTGTCTAATGATTTTAACAAGATGCTTGTTTAATCTTTCTCGTGCATCCAGGCTGCGTGGAGGTCCAGTGTTCCAGTCATTTTGGATGCTGGGGGAGTTGATGCACCAATCCCTCCGGAACTACTCAAGTTTATCGATATTTTGAGCCCAAATGAAACTGAGCTTGCTCGTCTAACAAATATGACCACAGAAAGCTTTGAACAGATCAGCCAAGCTGCCGGAAAATGCCATGAAATGGTTAGTTTATATAGAGCTGACATTTGATTGCATTCATTTCTGATGTTTCTTCTTCGTATTCACATCCCTTTTTGATGCTTTCTTCGTTGATTGGCCCTTTTATTTAAGACCTTCTCCAACAGTCCTTCAATTTCTCTGTTTTTTCCAGGGTGTTAAGGAAGTGCTCGTCAAACTTGGAGCCAAAGGCTCCGTGCTTTTCACAGAAGGCGAGGAACCAATCCGACAACCTATCATATCAGCTCCGAAAGTGGTTGATACGACGGGAGCTGGTGATACTTTCACTGCAGCTTTTGCTGTCGCCCTTGTGGAGGGAAAACCCAAGAAAGAATGCCTAGTATTTGCTGGTATGTTTGGCTATCCCTTTTGACTCTTTTTTAGTGAAAACTCGGTCTCACAAAGGTGTTTACTTTTTTCAGCTGCTGCGGCTTCACTTTGTGTGCAAGTGAAGGGTGCCATACCGAGCATGCCTGACAGAAAATCAGTTTCAAATCTTGTTCAGATGCATTATTAGCTCATCCAGCATGTAATATGAGGTATTCTTCTCGATGGTGTTATCCGATTTTCTCGTTTATCTGCACCTACGCATTGAAGATTAGTTCTATATTTCTGATCTTTTTGGCAGAACACAATGAAACAGCACCACTCCTAGTTTTACAACAGTTAAAGCATACTGTATTGTCACACTTGTGCTTTTCCATATGCAAATGAGTCTCTCTCTCTCTCTCTCTCTCGGAACCTATTTCTACATTTGGTGTTATTTATGTGTTTCTAAGAGAAATATTTCTGGGACTATATAATTTGGAGTGTGACAGATGGATGCAAGTGGGGATTGAGTTTAGAAATCTTGAATATACCTTGGATTTTTCTACTACTAATATCATATCAAAATCTCAAATATACCTTGGTTATTTCCCTACTAAGAGTGAAAAATTGCGTCTTTGCATGTCCCCCTACTCTAATTAACTGTGGCTCAAGTTGTATTATTGTATGTATTGCTTGTTTTATTAAGCCATGATGTCACTAATTCTGCCTTAGACAATTCATTTCTGTATAGGGTATACTCATGGTTCTGCCAAAGTAAAACTAGCTGCGTAACTTCAACTAGAAAGGAAGTAGACGACACTCAGTTTGCGTATTTGGTACAGGTCAGGGAACTAGGGCGAGGACAGTCTTGCAAATTCTTGAGCACTTGATCATCATTCATTACTAATTTGAAGTTGTTAACTGCACATAGTTTAAAGCAATAAGTTATTCAATATATATCTTTTCTCTTTCTCCAATGTTGGTAAATGCTTGACTGGTTGGTGAGCTCATTAATAAAACTAGTCTAACCAATGTTGCATAATAAAATATATTTAGTTTACAACATATTTAAAGTATGAATTTTCCATATGAATTGCGTATGTCACAAGCACTTAGAAAGCAAGTGAACATTCGTCAATTTTCCATGGTAAAAATATTTTGTTGCATAATTTGGCGTTTGGTAAAATTACCAAAAAGACGTGAAAATGCCTATGAAATAATTTTTTTTATTATCATAAATTAGCTTTTGATTTAAGTAACGGTCGATATATAGCATAAAGTCACAATAGTATTAGAAAAACATTTGTATACCCTTTCTCAACCTAATTAAAAGGTCAATTATCATTGATCATCTTGAAAAAGTATATAGCTTAATCCCTATAGTTATTATGATTTTGCACGTGGGAACAATTTCTTATACACGTCCCGAATTTAGACGTTTACATCTCGTTCCAGAGAAAACTTGATTTTTAGATTTTCCTTAGCGAGAGGTATTGAATTCAATTTCATCTGCGTATGAGTATTTTCCACTTTGTATGATGGTAGTGATTCCTTCTATATGCGGTGTAGTGGTCTATGTGTTTGATGTACTATTCCCCCACCTTGTGTGGTGGTATAGTAGTTTCATATGTGTGCGGTATAGTACTTTACTTGATAATATATATGCCACATGTATCATTATTGTTGTTATTATATAAGTATGTATTAAATCATAGGAAAATAGTGGTGTAACATGCCACTTATTAATTATTCAATAAAATGTGAAAATGAATCATATTGGTAGCACGTTGCAAGCTAATAAAGACATGAAGTTGGCTATTTACATCCTGCAAGAAACAGACAACAATTTTTTTGGGTTGATTGATGATTGCGAATCCAATTTATAATTGGTGGGGTCAAGTCGTACCATGAAAAAACAAACATTCCAACGTCAAACAAGAAACTTATTTTTGGGTATTATATTTAAAATTCTAAGGTTTGGATTTAATTTATTGGAAATGTGCTGTTTGCAATGATAACTAAGTATAAACATAGAAAATTGAATAGGGTTAATTATTCTAAACAACAAATAATGAAATACAACACTATATAATTGAAAAGAGAGTTGAATCTAGGATATTCTAGTAAACATTTATGTATAAATATCTAGCTTAGTGATTACTATCACGTAAATCGTGTGGACAAAAGGGCTTGAGATTCGAAGATTATTTCCCATTATAAACTATTCTTAACTTACAAATTGTATTAAACTAATTCTCTAGTACAAGTACAACTATCCAACAACGGCGTATGCAGGGGGCGGCCGACCCCTCGACGGGCAATTTCCCCTTATCCCCGCCAGAAAACCGTCATGGTCGCCCTCTTCCTTAGCCGTCGGTCCGCCCCAAAGAAGAAGATGACTGAAAAATTTAGTTTAACGCAACTAATTCTGCCTCTTCCATTTTCCACTTCTGGATCCGTCACTGCTATCCAACAAACTAAAAATACACATGTGACATATATATTGACTTATTTCTCTAAAATGAGATGAGATGAGATGACCTAAATCAATAATCATTGAATGAGTGAAATGGAAATTTGAATAAAATGGTAGGTAGGGGGTTTAACTTCTTATATGATTAATCAAATTTCAATTAAAATTTATTAATTGCAAACAAAATATAATTAATCAACTGCAGCACAACCCACGAGTATTTATTAAAAAAAGGCAATTCCGAAAACACGCAAAGCCACAGACTTGTGCAATCACTTGAGCTTCTCCTTCTTCGTTTCTCTTTTGCGCTGCCTCTCTCAATCTCCGCTCCCCTCTATCTCTCTCGCTTCACATTTCCAAACCCTAATATTACTCATCCTCTCCAACTTTCTACCTCCTTTTCACCCATTTGCTCTGTAATTTCTCTCCGGGGACAATTCAGGGGGAATTTTGTCGCGCTCTAGTACCAGTGGCGCTGGTGCACTGCAAATGCACTTCATTTCTCATTAGTATATAGTTCGGCGTTTATGCTTCGTCATTAGTGTTTTGTAGCTTTGATCCGATTCGATCGACGAGTTAGGACAACGTGGTTTGTTTTTTTAGGGAAGAGAAAGGAAGTATGCCGCTGCAAGATCAAGGGAAGAAGGTTTGTGAAGTTTCCTACACGTGCGTGGCTCGCTGTTGTTTTGATCTTATGTTGGAATATTAAAAAAATCAACTTATTTTCTTATCATATCTCCTTTTTCTTTGGAGGTAGGGTGTTTTCTCTTCTTTTTTTTCCCGATCGATATGGGCCGGGGAGTCTTGTAATTTCTCTCGATTCTCTTTTCTTGATAACAGATGAAAAATTCGCCCTGAAGAATCCGACTTTTATGAACAAACTTTGAACTGAATTCAATGTTTTTGTTTGTCGCTAATGCTGATAATCCTATTCTGCATATGATTTGTGGTTATGGAAATTTATGTGGCAAATATAGGAGCTGTCTTTGCACAACACATACTTACGAATAAACCTGGGGCATATATTGATGACACTGTTTACAGCTTCATGCTTTAGCTATTTTCCCTTGGACAGCTTGTGACGGTGTGATTAAAATACACTTTTTAATTTGAGAGGTTGTACTTGGTTCTTTTCAGCTCTCTTAGATCTTAGTTTATATGTAAATTTGTGAAGAAAAAGTGTAGCATTATACTTGCATCTTAATATTCTGAATTTGAACAGTGTACTTTAAAATGATAATAATGCTTATTTTTTGCATGATCGAATCATGCTATTATTGTTTCGTCAGATCCTGAAGGAGGCAGAATTCTTTACCGACTATGGAGATGCAAATAGATATAAAATTCTAGAAATTATTGGAAAGGGTAGCTATGGAGTTGTTTGTGCTGCAATTGATACACATACAGGAGGAAAAGTAGCTATAAAGAAAATAACAGACATTTTTGAGCATATGTCTGATGCGATCCGGATTTTGCGTGAAATTAAGTTGCTTCGCCTGCTACGCCATCCTGATATTGTGGAAATTAAACGAATCATTTTACCACCCTCTAGGAGGGACTTTAGAGACATTTATGTTGTTTTTGAGCTTATGGAGTCAGACCTTCATCAAGTCATAAAAGCTAATGATGACTTGACACCTGAGCATCACCGATTTTTTCTCTACCAGATGTTACGGGCTCTAAAATACATGCATACAGGTAACTTATCCACTGGACTGGCTGGGATACTATAGATAGAGTTATGTAAATTCACTGGGTAAAAGCTGAATATCAAGCCAAACCTTTGTCTGCATTTCTTGGTTTCATCATCGAATCTTTTGTTTGAATAATTTACCACTTCATTTATTGACCAATGTTCTTTTCCAGCTAATGTGTTTCACCGGGATCTCAAACCAAAGAATATACTGGCAAATGCCAACTGCAAACTTAAAATATGTGATTTTGGACTAGCAAGAGTGGCTTTCAGTGATGCTCCAACAACAAGTTTTTGGACGGTACATCCAACAAATTATATTTGTGATTTTGTTGAATTCATTATAGGGCTAGGTCGTTTGTATTTCTTTTACTAGTTAGTTACAAGGGGGTAAACTTGTCTGAACGTTTTGTTCTGCTTGCAGGATTATGTCGCTACAAGATGGTACAGGGCTCCGGAGCTGTGTGGTTCTTTCTTCTCTAAGGTAATAAAATGTAGCCATGTTATCACCTCCATTCTTTTCTCAATTAAGATTTGACTGCACTGCAAGGTGCCAATGTCATGTTTTATGGTTAAATAATCAAATATCATCAATCTTATGTAGCACTCCATTATGATTTACTGTGGTATAGTTGGTACTTCCACATTCCTACTTGGAATTGGCTAAGCAATCTCCTTGAAGCTGCTAATTTAGTATCTTGTTCTATCATTTCTTATTGGTTGGCCTCCTCTTAATGAGAGTATTGGGACAATGAGGATCAATCAAGAAAATGCTTAGCATCCCACCCCTGCACATCATAGTTGGCCTCGCAGGACATCATGGTTAAGAGTATTGCAAGTCCCTCAGTGACTTTAATTTTGTGGTGGTGATTGAAGCTTGAAAGGATTTAGTTCTTATTACATCTTTATTTCTTAGTTTTTGATCATGTCCAGTGAAACTAGCGCAAGACAGATAGTTGATACGATCTTATTTTTATTTAGCGTTCAATAAGTTTCGGTGATTATTCTCACGGGGTAGCCTAATGGGTTGTATATTTAATGTATTCCTGTGCATCACTTAGAAGTGACTGCAGATTAAAAAATAATTTTTGTTCAGGAAGGACTATTGAATTCTCCTGGAAGTTGATATTTGTATTCTTCAGAGGTAATTGTATCAGGTGGCATCATTTTCATAAAGGATTTCTTACTTTATTCTTCTGAATCTGTCATTTATTTTTTCATACTTTCTTGCAGTATACTCCTGCAATTGATATTTGGAGCATAGGCTGTATCTTTGCCGAAGTCTTGACGGGCAAGCCTTTGTTTCCCGGTAAAAGTGTTGTGCAGCAGCTGGATTTGATTACTGATCTTCTTGGGACACCTTCATCAGATACGATTTCTGGGGTACTGAAACTGAACAGAAACCTCTTATCTGGACTACGGTTGTGCATAATACTCTCAGAACTATGGGGCATAATGTTGTGTCCTGGATGTAGGTGCGTAATGAGAAAGCCAGGAAGTATTTGTTGGATTTGAGGA